>JAWUZG010000463.1:0-215000 GCA_036785705.1 Acanthornis magna | reverse complement strand
GAGGAGAGGAGAGGAGAGGAGAGGAGAGGAGAGGAGAGGAGAGGAGAGGAGAGGCTCACTGGGAACTCGGGAAGTGCCCGCTTCTCCCTGCCCTCAGGCAGGGACACGAGGAGGCTGGGTGAGGAGGGGGCTGTGGTGCTGGGCCCCTCCCTCCAGGGGCAGTGGCTGCAGAGCGGGGATGCTCTGCCCACACACAGTGACCCAGTGATCCCTCTCTGCGCACCCCCCTCGGGTAACTCTGTCTCAGAGCACCCTACACCAATTCTGCTTCACACGCTGCTCTAGAGGCCCAGCGTGCCCTGCTCACACGTCCTTTGCAGCTGATCTGGTCACAGGCAAAGAGCTGAAGAGAGAAGGACAGTGCCAGCAGATGAGACACGGCGTGGGGCAGCGGGGGGAGCACAGGGGAGCAGGGCTGCAGCACCCCCTCTGCCCACAGTGCTCCTCCTGGAGCTGTGCACACCCAGAGTCAGCCTAGCCCAACACCGCTCCCTCCAGCACCCCCAGATCACCACTGACGGTGCAGGGAGCAGAGATGAATGAGGGCTTTCAGACAGAGATCATCTGTGGGCACTTCAGCGGGAGAGAGCTGTAGTGTGGCTGCAGGGAGCACAGCTCCCCTTGCTGTCCGCCCGGTGCTTTGTGGCAGGCACTGCACCACTGCCGGGGACCAGCCCTGCCCTCTGCCACCCTTCCCCGGGTGGGAGGTGAACAGCTCCCAGGGCCACGCTCTGTGCAGGAGGAGCTGCTCGGGTGAGCCCTGTGTGCACGGCCGGCGGTGTTTGCCGTGCCGGGCGCTGCAGCGCACGGCAGAGTCTGCATTGCAGTGCCCAGCCCAGCACCATCTGTGCCCTGCACGGGCAGCACTGCCTCACCCGGGGCACAGGGGACACCCAGCTGTGATGTCCTCAGGGCAGCAGCACACCAACAGCATCCCAGCAATCCCATCATGAGACTGAACCTAGAAATGGCTGCTCGGTCTAACTGCGAGAAGCGACAGAGGGAAAAACACTGATCTGCTTCCATCTCACTGCTTTCCAAACAAACTCAGTACAATCAACAGCCAATATCCTTCAATCGTCTTCAAGCACCTCCTGGAAGGGAAGTCAAGGAGCAGGGGAAGCAAGCAGGGAGCTGTGCACTGCTGTGGGT
Organism: Acanthornis magna; assembly: GCA_036785705.1. NCBI lineage: Eukaryota > Metazoa > Chordata > Aves > Passeriformes > Acanthizidae > Acanthornis > Acanthornis magna. Next base: position 213,848 of record JAWUZG010000463.1, on the reverse strand, counting down.
GCCTGTAAATCTGGCCAAAGGAGCCACTCTAACAACAGCCTGAGCCACCATCTCACCTCTCCTGAGCCTCTCGGACTGGAGGACAGGGAAGCAAAGCAACCACGGGACAGGAAAACACACCTGGAGAGATTTCAGTGCTCTGCTCAGCCCCTGGCTCCCCGAGTCACCCCAGAAGGACACTTTGCTTTATCCATCTCCACCCCTCCACGCACTCCTGCCTGAGCCCTGAAGCCAATGAACACAGCAGTGAATTCCGAGGGCTGTGGCTGCCTCCCCCCAGCACGTGTCCGGCACCTTGCCAATGTCACCCCAGCCTGCAGCGAGGCTCTGCTCTGCTCTGAGTGAGGCACTCATGAATTATAGCAGCACAAAGATGAGGTTTGGGAAGTGCGCCCCAGTGTTCTCCCTGCGAGCCTGGGCTGCTGGGAGGAGGGAAGGGCTCAACTCCACCAGGAATGAGTGTTGTGACAGCTCGCTGCAACCCAGCCGTGACTTGCATGGCTGCTTCCCCTTCACATTCCCAGGAGCACGCTCTGCATTAGATCATGCTCTGCAGCAGGCTCTGCTCCAAAGCGCAACACAACGTATGGAGAGGAGGATGAAATTGCCTTGACCAGCTTTCCTTGGCCTGAAAATATGCTCCTGACATGTGGAGAAAGATGCAGGGAGCTTTCTCTCTGCTTTGGAGAGCACAGAGACAGGAGAGAAAGAACTGATTCTCAAGCTGCTCGCGAGGCTGTGGCTTCACCCACATCATGCTTGACAACTCACCCTGCACCCTGGAATTCCCCTGGGAACAGCACGGGGCCCAGGGGTAGTGGGGATCTTCGTTTTCACCAGACCTTGCCTGCAGATTGCTTCTCCTTCCTCTTCCCCTTAGCACAGTGTCAGAGCATGCAGAAAGCAAGAGGGTTCTAACACATCCCCATGCTTATCTCTTTATTCGCGAGATAAGCACGGAGAAGCAGCAGATGGCAAACAGATGCCACAGGTTCTGCACATCAGCTGTGTCCAGCCCTTTCCTCGGAGCTGCTCCTGGACCTTTGGGGGCTCTGGGAGGGCACGCCCTCGCTGTCTGGCTGATTGCTCTGTTCACCAGCTACACAATTCCTGTCAGGGGCCCACCTGTGCCCACCCTGCTCCCAGCCCACGCAGCATCTCCGTGGATCATGCAGAGCCCCAACAACCTGCAGAATTCCCTTGGGAACCCACCCCAACGAAGCACGAGGCCCCACACGAGTGGCAGGAAGGAGCATGGCACTCGAGGCAAGCCCTTGTGGGAGAGCAGAGTGCCCGGGGCCGTGTCTCACCTCCTCCCACTGGTGGATGTAGCGGATGAGGCGGGACAGGCGCAGCAGGCGCAGCAGGCTCAGGATCTTGGTGAAGCGCACGATGCGCAGGGCCCGCGCCGTCTTGTACACCTCGGAGTCAATGCGCGTCTCCACGATCAGGAAGATGTAGTCCACGGGGATGGAGGAGATAAAATCCACCACGAACCAGCTCTTCAGGTACTTCATCTTGATCCTCTGCGGGTCCAGGATGATCTCGGTGTTGTCCTCCACCACGATGCCTGTCCGGAAGTTGAGGACGAGGTCGATGAGGAAGAACGTGTCCGAAACCACATTGAAGACAATCCACGGGGTGGTGTTTTCATCCTTGAAGAAGGTGATGCCCACAGGGATGATGATCAGGTTCCCCACCATCAGCAGCAGCATGGTCAGGTCCCAGTAGAACCTGGACAGTGAGACAGACACATGCGAGATCAGCCACAGGGCAGGAGGTTGGGGAGCCCGGGTCAGCAGCATGGATGAACTCATCCATCTCTGCTGTCAGTCATCCCCTGAGCACGCACGCTGCACAGGCTGCTAATTGACTAATTAATATCAGAGCAACGCTCCTGCTCTGCCTTCGGGGGCTCAGAAAGGAGCTGAGCCAGGGCTGGGCATGCCAGCTTGAACACTTCCCTGGGAGCTGCCCCGGGAGAGACTGACAAACCTGTGGTACTGCAGGGACTGCTGGGTAAGGAGAGAACGAGGATTTGGGAGGCCACAGAGTCTGTGTGTCAATAAAGCATTTGGGGTTAAACCATCAGGCTTTGCTCCTCTGCCTGATCCTCCTTTAGAAGCAGCCAGCACTGACAGCTTTGGGATCAGGATGGAAGTGGAGCCTGTGCTCTCATCTCCAGCCCTCAGTTCAGATTCCTGCTGAGCCTGGGCTCCGGGAGTTTAGTCCACACTCTGCAGGCTCCTGTGTTGTACAGAAACAATCAATAAAGCTCGGAGTCACGTGCCTGGAAATACCTATTCCATTTCTAAGGACAGTAACACCAACATTTAGCTCCTGTTCCATGAAGAACAGTCTCCAGGAAGCTTATCCCCACTTCAGTGGCAGCTCAGTGTTATCCAGTGGACCTCACAGTAACACCTGATTTTGTTGTGAAGGCACACGCAGTCTGAGTGTGCCTAATTTATTTGCTTGGGATTTTTAAAAGATTTTCCACAGATCCACAATCAGACAATGTGGCCACAAGTGCCCAAGAGCAAGGACTAAAACCTTTCCCAGTGGCAGAGTTTGCTGAGGAGCCTCACTGCCCAGCACAGTCCCTCCAAATGTGTCACATGTAGAGATGCTGATGCACTGTGGGCTCCCATTGCCAAGACTGCATTGGCTCCACATTGTGTACTATGGGTCAGTACTCTAATATTGTTAGTTATTAATAAAACAGTCTAATATCGTTAGTTATTAAAGCAATAATCACCACCTCGTCACAGGAGATGAGCACTCACCTCAACAGCAGTGAGAGCATCAGTGTGCCCTTGGATTTACACTGATTTACAGAGGGAAGTGTTGGGTTGGGAAGGACAAGCACGTGCTGCTCCTCTAACACTCTCAGCCAAAACCCCCGAAATGTTTCAGGATTTGCTTTAAAGACCCTCAAGCTCTACCTTTGTCAGGAACCTGGGCCAGGCTGAGCTGCTGCAGAACAGGAGCTCCAGAGCAGGGCAGTGCCATGGTTTGTTCAACTCTCAGCAGGGAAACCAAAAGGGCAGAATATGCCTTAAAAGCCTTCTCTGTCTAAAGCCTCTCTCCCTGCTAAGAACACTTTAAAGCACCTAAAAGCGTCTTTAAGATTCCAGCTCCTGCCCATGCACAGACAGGGTCAGCAGCCAGCAGCACCCCAGCAATTCTCTCAATCATTCAGCAGGGGCTGATGGGAACTGATTTCACACTAAGCAAAGTTATTCACTAACGAGCTTTCCAAAAATGCCCTCAGCTCTCTGTGCCTGGCTCTCAGGGTGCCAGGGGTCCTCCCCTCAGCCTGCAGGTCCAGGGGTGCTGGCAGCACTCAGCAGTGGGATCTGTCCATCTGCCTCAGGAGCAAGGCTGTGGCACCCAGCAATGTGCATTAATATCAATCCGTGCTGTGAGCTTCCTTAATAAGGGCCTGAGATGATGCTGCAGCTTTCCCAGGCAATTAATCCAGATAATCGCACAATAGCAGGAAGTCTGGAAGCAGTGTGTGCATTATTACCGAAAATAAATAACCTCCTAGCCATCTTTCATGTGCCTTAGGGAATACACAAGGAGATGTGCACAAACAAAATGAGTTTTCCCAAGTTTCAAATTAATGGCCTGAGCCTGGCACGGCCAGGTTTGCAGAGATGGGAAGGTAAATGCCTTTCTTCTGAGATCTTTGCATTTTTGTGCCTCTTTTTTGGGCTGGGCGGTGATTTCTACACCTGGTGGTAACCGGGGAGATGGTTCCCAGTTGAAGGAAGGTGTTGTGCTCACACACAAGCCCAGGGAAAGGCTTTCCCCTGCCTGCAGCACTCCCTGCTGCCCTGGCCTCCATGTTCAGGGTGGTCAGCTGTCCTGCCTCCTGATTTGCAGCATTTCCTGCTCTCCAGCCGAAGCCCCAGCAGCTGTGCCCTGCCAGGCTGCCACTCCCGAGGGTGTGCAGTGCGGGCAGGAGAGGTGCGGTGCTGAACTCACTGCCGGGTCCTCTCCTCAGGGCTGTGCCACTGACTCCAGCTATTGTCACAGCTCTGACCTTTAAAGCCACCACTTAAAACCACACAAGGGAAACTTTGGTGTCCAGTGATCCCTCTAATAAAGGTGTCAGGGAGGAGATAACCTTCAGGCTTTATGAAGGAGGCAGAAAAAGCTGGAAACCACCAAGAATTTGGTCTGCACACCAACTCCAGCACCTGCCTTTCCACTGGCAACTGCCTGGGAGTTAAAATCTCCCTATGAAGATTTCCACAGCTCCTGCACATTTTCATTTCACCCACATAGGAAGCAGGATCTGCTCAGGGTGGCATCAGTGCATTTAGACTTAATTAGACTCTCCGGGCCCGCAACACCTCCGAGGTCTGATACCATCCAAGTGTCATTTTGCTTTTGCTCCGAGGAACATCTTTTCCCTCCCTGTAAATTACTGGCCACAATGACTAACGGTGCATGTGATGCATGTAAGGGCAAGCACCAGCTATTAATAACCCATGTTTTCTGCATTTCTGTTGTTCCTTTCACCCAGGGATTCCACGGGGCTGACAGTGATGAAATTGGCTCCGCTGCACCCAGGAGAGGCAGAGTGATTATCCCTGCCTTGCACACAGAGGAGCCACATGGCAAAGTGAAGAGCGTGGGATCTGTCCACGGAAGTCTGAGGCTAAGCGAAGGTCAGGACCTGAATTGGATTTTTGAGTTAAACCAAATCTGAAGCCATTCATATGGCTTGCAAAAGAGCCTAACAGAGATGCATCTCTTGGACGTCTTCCTTGATATCCTGCCTTCTTCTCACTTCTCTTCCTGTTTCCAAAAGCCTACATAAAAAATTAATAAATACGAATGTATTGTTTTATTACAGTTGACTCAGTGCAACTGAACAGCTCAGAGCACAGGGAACAGGCAGCACTATATAAACCAGATGTCTTGTTCAAACACCCTTGGTTTTTATACTCCATCCTACTCTCTGCACGCTCCTCAGATCTGAAAATCACATTTTAACCTGCACCACTACCTCGGATCTCTTAATTCCTGATCTATTATTTAAACAGAACGTGTCTGAGAATTAGTGTGGCACAGACACTTCAGGAATGTGTGCTCCTTAAGCACTGCTGTGTCACTCAGCTGATGTGACAGCCTGTACACTTTGTAGGTATTGCTTTGTGGGTTTGGAACGTTGGACCATCTTCCTGCTCTGCCTAGGGCTCACTGGAACAGCAGACCAGCAATATTGCTTTCGGAAGTCATTTTTTACAATTGAATGAAATTTCCTTTTTCAAAACCATTCCATGGTGCAGTGTGGGCAATTGCAGTGCATGAGCTCAGGAAGGGTTGTAAGGAATCGGAGAGAAAGCAGTGAATCCCAGAGGTGAGAGGTCCAGCAGCATCACTGGGTCACAACAGCACCCAAAACCTGCCCCTGAGTGGGGCACATTTGTAGCTTCTGAACTTCTGTTCTGGCTCTGTAGTGTTTGCAGAGTCCTGAGAAAATGGCCTCGAGCAGCCTCACCTCCAAATCAACGAAGGTTTTTGGGTGCTTGCAGTGAAGCACAAATGAAAACGCAGCTGCCTGGCAATGCCAGGAGCCGGGAGATTGTCCCAGCCCCGGAATTCAGCTCCCGCCCCATGGCCAGCCCTGCTCCCAAGAACGGCCCCGGAATGACCACAGCTCGCTCAAACCGAGCCCCACGGCAAGCCCAGCTGCTGTCCTAGGCTCGGTGCTGACTCCAGAAACAGAGTGCCACCTACTGAGTCCCACACGGAATCTGCACGCCCTGCTCGGTGGGGAGAACTGCGTCCTCATTCCCCTAGAGCTGATGGAAAGCTGCCCTTCCTTCTCTGGAGCGGCAGCTGCCTTTCCCCGCTCTGCCCTGCCCAGGGGAGCAGACGCTGCCGTGGCCTGGCAGCAAAGAGGCCGTGCTGCAGGTCCCCGGAGTGCCGTGGGGCTGGAAATGGAAATCACCTCTTGGAAAGAGCACTGGCGAGGTCAGGGTGGCTGCAGCACAGTGGGAGCAAAGTTTCCTCCAGAAATGGCCATCCACAGAGACAGCTGAACACAGAGGGAGCAAGAGAAAAGGCAGGAAGAGAGCCTTCCCCGCCTCTGGCAGCACTACTTCTCCCAGTGCTTCTACTGGAGAGTTACAGCCTTTGCTTTATCTCAGGGATAACGGGAGGAACACAGTGATTCACTGCTTCTAAACACACTGAAGGATACTGAAGCAGCTAAGAGTCCAACAATTCCCTTGTGGGAAGAATTCATTTATTTATAGGGAGTTTACTCAAATACCTGTGCACTTTGCCACGAATACTCATTTTTAAAAAAAAGACTCAAACGAGTTACAAAAATATTCAGAGTGCTGTGTGATGGGAAAGGACCCGGCTAAAGGAAAAGACAAACAGTTTTAATTCCTCCTGACCGATCTATGCAAATACTCGCTCTCCTCTGCCATCCTGATAAAGCTCCCGGGAGCACTGCTAATTGGCCATGCATTAGTCTGCTCCAGAATTCCCTGGATGTTTGCTTCTCCTGCAGCCCTGCTGGCTCCCGGCTGCCCCTGGGCACGGCGGCACCAAATCCAGTGGCACTGCTGGGCATGGAAAACCAACAGTGGGGATCAGCGGGGCTGCCTGGGAAAGGGCTGCACCCACAGACCTCCTCCGGGTGAGAGCAGGGAGACTCTCTGGTCCCTCCGGTCACCGAGGTGCTCAGGGCTGCTGGGATGGGATGGATCCCCCACGGAATTCCCTCCCCTGCCAGGGCACAAGGCCTGTGGGACAGGGATGGGTTTGAACGCTTCCATGATCAGGTGTGTGCTGGGGAGAGCTCTCCGGCAGCACTTTGCAGCTGGATTCCTTAAAGCTCCTGTGCTGTCCCTGACAGAATTCCCATCGAATGCAGCTGGCAGTTTTACCTGAGGCAAGATATTCTCCAAGGGCTGCACTTAGCCTTTGACTTGGATTATCTTCAATCTCCATAATTGCTCACCTAATCTCCTCCGAGCAGTGCCCAATTCCAAACCATGTTTCAAGTTTGGAACATATGCTCATAATATTACCTTAAAATATAATTACATGGGTTTTGGTAAGTGGAAAATTAAGGAAGCTATTGCTTATGTAATACTTGGAAATGGCATTTGCAGTCCAAGCAAGGAAGCATTTTCATTGCTTCTCTGCCATTAATTTTTAAATCTAACACTACATTATTAAACAATAATCAACACCCTACATTTTTCAAAGTAATGTCCAAACATTAATTAAATCCCAGCAGATATAATTAGGAAGGTATTATCATCCTATATTGCAGATAGACTATGAGATACTAAAGATTAAAGGAACTTATTCAGAGGTAGAAGTGCCACCCAGCAAATGTGGTTGTCTAGACTCAGGAGAGGTTTCCAGTTATGTTATAATCTATAATTTGATCAGTAGCAGCAAAGGGGAAATTTCTTCTCTTTTCCATTGTAAAAATATAAATATACACATTACTTAGAGGCATTTTTATTCCAGCAGTAATAGTTGACAATTTGCAAACACCACGTGTGAGGCACTGATGGATTTAAGCAATTATGACCGGGTACATTGTGAATGATGCCCTTTCCTTAACTCCCAAAACACAGGGCACTCTATCCATCGCAGCGAGCTGCAATTGCTGCCTCTCTGCTCTGCACCCACTGCTGCCAGGAGGGGTGGGCACCAGGGTGACATCCAGGGACACCTGGACAGGCTGCAGAGGCAGCTCCAGGTGACCCTCAGCACATCCAACATGGCCAAGGGCTGGTGCTGCAGCGGGGTCGGGACAACCCCTGGGACCAATCCAGGCTGGGGAGGAAGGAATCGAGAGCAGCCCTGGGAAAAGGGGCCCTGGGGGTGCTGGGGTGAGAGCTGGAAATGACCTAGCCCTGAAACCCCCTGTTCTGGGCTGATCCCCAGCAGGAGAGGGGGGATTGTGCCCCTCTGCCCTGCCCAGGTGAGACCCAGCCCTGGGTCCAGCATCAGCAGGACGTGGAGCTGCTGGAGAGAGTCCAGAGGAGGCCATGGAGATGCTCCGAGGGCTGGAGCTCTGCTCTGGAGCCAGGCTGAGAGAGCTGGGGGTGCTCACCTGGAGAGGAGAAGGCTTCAGGGAGAGCTCAGAGCCCCTGCCAGTGCCTAAAGGGCTCCAGGAGAGCTGGAGAGGGACTGGGGACAAGGGATGGAGGGACAGCACACAGGGGATGGCTATAAAGTGAAAGAGGACAGGTTTATGTTAAATATTAGGAAGGAATTCCTGGCTGTGAGGGTGGGGAGGCCCTGGCACAGGTGCCCAGAGCAGCTGTGGCTGCCCCTGGATCCCTGTGAGTGTCCAAGGCCAGGCTGGACAGGGCTTGGAGCAGCCTGGGACAGTGGAAAATGTCCCTGCCATGGCAGGGGTGGCACTGAATGGGCTTTGAAGTCCCTCCCAACCCAAACCATTCTGTGAATCCATGTGACAGTGATTTTTTGCAGGTGCTATCTGAAGAACTGAGGCCTAGGAAAGCAGAGCTTCTGTTGAAGGCAATCCACCAAGGAGAGGGATGAAGGAACAGCTCAGTGCTCAGCTGCCTTGTCCATCAGGTATCACCTCAGGAGGGATGGGAGGGAGAAGCAGCTGCATGCTGGGACACTCGCATCACCCAGGGAGCTGCAGAGGAGCCTCCAGCCTGCTGTGGTGAGTGCTCTTCACAGAAATTCCAGTCCCCAAGATGCAGACATTTCCCTGGCCTCCATCTCAGCCTGCAAGAGGCTTTATGAATCAGCCAAGATGGACAGTGCTGACCTTCCGTGACTTTGTTGGAACATCTTCATTGTGCCTCCTGCTTTCCTGCCTCAGAAATCCCAGCACTTGGCATTATCTTTGTGCTCGAGTGCCCCAGTGATGAACCAAACCCACACGGAGTGTTGTTCACGCACATGGAAAAACCAACGGGCTCTTATCCTGAGGAGCTGCCGCCACCCCTGCTCAAAGTGTGCTCGCTCCCACTCACACTGGGAAGTGAGGATGGGGCTGAGATGACAGGTCAGGACAACAGCACTCCAACTGCGAGATAGGGACCCTCCACGGGTGTGAGTGGAGCCACAGGCTGGGGTGTCCCTAAGCTCAGCCTCAAGGGCTGAGGAAAACAGGAGAGAAAAACTCCTGGAGGCTGGAGTGCTGCAGCCTGCCGTGCATCTGCCCTGGGATAACGAGGGTCCTACCCCTAAGCTAACCCTGCGAGGGGCTCTGCGGGACCTGGACAAGAGTACCCAGGGTCTGTGTGCACTCTGCCATTTGCAGAACACCCACTCCCAGTCCTGCAGAACCTGCACTTCCCTTTCCAGCCACGGCACGAGGCTAAGGAAAGTCCCGCTGGATTGGGCCCCAAGAGGTCAATGCCCACTGTCCTCGGCTCCCGCTGCCTTCCTGCCTGCGGATAGCAGCCTAACAAATTAAAGCCTATCTTAAATCTATACTTAGAACCCAATCTTCCCAGAAAGGTAAAAATAAACAAGATTTCATTTCTCACATGGAACCAGAGATAGCCACAAGAGACTTGGTTTGTTCCGGCTCTAAATTTGGAGCATGGAGGCCAATAGAGCACACATCCCATTTCCGACTAAAGCAGCATTATTAATATTTTCTCACTTGCTTGGACACAGCTATTAATATCTCATGGAGAATTCCCCTGCAACAAGCTGCAGAAGCAGTGAAATTTTTATGGGTACTACTCCTAGGAAAGCTTATCCCCTCTCTGTGTGAAGGCCCAAAGGAGCAGCGTTTACACACTGAACCCAGACAATTTATTGGCGTTCTCACAGCACCGCCGAGGTGAGCGTGGATATAAATTGTCCTGCAGTGGGAATTCACTGCATTCACTGGGGGCTGGAGACACCATGGGAAGATGGACTGGCGCAGATTCCTGGGAGGTTTACAGGATTCCTGGGGAAGGGAAGCAGGGCAGTGCAGCACAGCCATGTCTGGAGGACTCCTGTCCCCATGACAGATCGTTTTGGGGTCGCTGCTGAGGGGAGGTTCCCTCCTCACCCACACCACTGCACAAGGCAGATTCCACTCCAGGCCTGGCTCACCAAGCCCCACCAGAAGGAACCTCCCACCCCACAGGGTTAAAGGATGCAACCCCACGTTCTGTTTGTAGCACTGAGCACAGCTGTGCTGATGGCACAAGGCAGAGTTAACCCTCTCTTCATGCCCCACCTACCGCATTCATCAATATTTGTGGATTCCCCTCATCCTGCCCACCTGCAGCTGAATCCCAGGGGTTTCCAAGGTGCTGGATGTGTATTGATTCCAGAGTTCCCGGAATACATTATGCATGAGCTGCCATGCTCAGGGCCTGGCAATTCTGCATTGTTTGATCTCCCAAAATCTCCTGCTTGTATGAATATGGAAAAGTTCCTCTTTGTTTGCTGCCCATTGATCCAGACATTGACCCTTCTCCTGTGCGCATTTATCTCTGATGATTTAATAATGAAAAAGCCCAATAAAGTGAGGAAAGGAAGGAAGCCCCTTCAGGGGGGACCTATTGCCATGGAAACATGCCATATGCTGCTGTTGTAGAGAAGGGATCGATCAATAAGGGCTGCAGCTTCCAAGTCATCAGGAATATGTTGTGGAATGGGGAGGATTAAAGCCTAACGACATGCATAAGTTGTGACATGATGAAGTTCAGGCCCTGGCCCATGTCCAACACCAGCATGAGTCAAAGTCCAGTGCTGGGCAGGCGGGCAGGAAGGTGATCTGCACCAGGGAGCTCTGAGCAGTCTCCCAGAGCAGCAGTATTGGGGAAGGATTGCTCTGTACGCAGGGATAGGAAGGAAAATGATTTGCTATGTATGGACGCTATGGATATATAGCACAGAATCACAGAATCACAGAGTGCTTTGGGTTGAAGCCCCTCCTGTGCCACCCCTGCCATGGGCAGGGACACTTTCCACTGTCCCAGGCTGCTCCAAGCCCTGTCCAGCCTGGCCTTGGACACTGCCAGGGATCCAGGGGCAGCCACAGCTGCTCTGGGCACCTGTGCCAGGGCCTCCCCACCTCACAGGGAAGGATTTCTTCCCAATATCCAATCTAAAGCCATAATTTTTCAGTGTGAAGCCATTCTCTGTGTCCTGTCCCTCCATCCCTTGTCAGGAGTCTCTCTCCATCTTTCTTGTGGCTCCTTCAGGCCCTGGAAGGCCACAATTAGGTCACTCCAAAGCTTCTCTTCTCCAGTTCTCGCAGCCTTCCCTCCCAGCAGAGCTGCTCCATCCTCTGCTCATCCTGGTGCCTGCTCTGGACTCTCTGCAGCAGCTCCAGCTCCTCCCTGCGCTGGGACAGGGCTGGGGCAGCTCTGCAGGTGGGGTCTCACCTGAGCGGGGCACAGGGGCTGACTCCCCCCTGCCCTGCTTCCCTCGCTGGGGATCAGCCCAGGGCAGGGGTCTGGGGATGTCTGAGAGCTCACAGCTGCTCCAAGAGTGGCACAGGACACACACAGGGACAACAGGGGCCTTCCACACTCCTCTCCTCAGGAAGTCACAAGGATGACAGGCTGTGTTCTTAACTATTTTGTGTTGACGTGCCTGTCTTGACATAATATGGGTTTATGTGAGCTGAGGATGTCACTCTTGCCACTAGGAAGCCAAATTTACTAAAATCAAGCACTAAAATAAGGCAGAGAAATGACATGAGTCACACAAGTAGGTAAGAATCCCAGTTTGGAGAGTGGGGGGTGTGGAGGGGACAGCTCTGCGAGCTGTTGGTGTGCCTGGCACTGACATATTTATGCCCTCATACTCTGCAGTCGTCCCCAAGGAAGTGACAAACCCAGCTAAGTCATCTGCCAGCTGGGAACAAGACTTGCTGCCACCTGAGATGCTAAAAATGTTCTTCCTGGGCATTGCTGTGCCCTGCTCGTGTGGGTTGGCACTCATGGCTCCAGCGGCCCCAAAGGAAAGTGGGGTCTCTTAATGGCTTCCCACTCCCAGAGGGCAGGGTTGGATGGGATATTGGGAAGGAGTTCCTCCCTGTGAGGGTGGGGAGGCCCTGGCACAGGTGCCCAGAGCAGCTGTGGCTGCCCCTGGATCCCAGGAGGTGTCCAAGGCCAGGCTGGATGGAGCTTGGAGCGGCCTGGGACAGTGGAAGGTGTTCCCACCCATGGCAGGGGTGGGACAGGGTGGGCTCTAAGACCCTTTCCAAGGCAATCCCTTCTCGGATTCTGTGATTATTCCAACAGCCAGGCAGAGCCCAGGTTTGGGATCCCTGCCACAAGCTCTGAAGCAGGCAGCACCGGGACCACCATCCCCATACATCTCTGCGTGTGGCTCAGCTGAGCACTGGGCCATTCACATCCACCCAGCCCACAGTGAAAGAGCAAGAAGCACCGGGAGAGCTCCCTGTGCCTGAGGATGGACCAAACCTGAAGCTGAGGGAGCTGCTGTTCAGCTCCAGGATTTACTCCACCTCTGCTCTCTCAGTCTCTGTCCAACTTCCGAATTTCCCAGGATTTATGTTTGAGACAAGCAACAGCATCTGCCAGACTTCAGCACCGTGCACACATTCCTGCTGCGTGAGCCCTGGGTATGCCAGATGGGGCAGCGAAAAAAGTCAGACCTCTTTCTGCTGAACGGCAGCACGGGAATCCTAAAAGCTGCCACAAAGAGGTGGTAGGAAGCTGTTTGGGGTTTTCCAGTGGCTTGCTGCAATGATCATATTCAAAGCTGCCTCACTCTGAAGGCTCCAGACTTCCTAAAGCACAGGTTCAGCCAGAGTGACAGAAGGCACTGGCTGCTTGTGGCTGTCACCCCTGGCAAGGACAGCTCCCCACGGCCCTGAGGGTCACACAGCACAGGCAAAGGACACCTGCAAGAGAGGGGTCACTCCCAGCCAAATCCCTTCTTTCCCAGGTGTTGCTTTGGGGCTAAAAGCACTCTGGCCAACAGGGACGGCCACTCCAGTGTGGATTTTCTGTACCCAGTGAATATGAGCTAAGCTTGGAGGCAGTGCCAAAGGAGCAATGATCAAGGAACATGGATTGGGACGGATGGAGGATGGATCACGTTGTGTTTCCGACCTTCAGCTCCTCGTGATCCCTGTTGCTTTGTGGGAATCCTCACTGATTTCCATCCTTGCTTTAGCCCTGGTGGGGAACATTCGTGCTGGCACCAGTGCTGCAGATAAAGCTCAGCACCCAGTGCCAGCCAGAGCCTCTTTCCACGGGCAAGGAGTGGGGTGGAAGGGTGTAAGGCCCCTGAAAGGTAATGAGGCCCTGCCGGTGTGTCCTGCAGCCCCCAAAGCACAGAGAGCTGCTCCTGCCCAGCTCTCCTGCTGCTCACATCACACTCTTGTTTGTAATGAGTTATTCAGGCTGCAATGGAGCACAATGAATCCTCAAAAAGACTAATGCTGCTGGGATCTTGGGGCTATTCAGGTAGCCCAGACCCCAGACAAGAGATGAATCACCTTCTAAAAATGCAGCAGTTAAGAAAAAAAAAAAAAGTCCAATTGCTTCTGATTATTTTCAGTCTCAGAAGAAACATACTGTACTGAGGCTGTGCTTACCTAAGGCATCCACGTGAATCCACTATCCCTCCCCCTGGAATGGCTGCTGAATTAATTACTGCCTGTACTGAAGCACTGTGGAGCTCCCCAGAGCTTGGCTCCCTTTTGACCTCAAAGCTTTTTAGGGCAGGTGGCTGAGTCTCCCCAGCCGGGGAGACTGAGGCACGGGGGGGCAGATATTCCAGAGGGCCTCGCTCCCTCAGCAGAAAGGAGAGAGCAGGAATTCTGACATCCACTCCAGTGTCTGAAGGGCACTCGGCTCTCAACTTCAGCTCCTCATGCCAGGAGCCTCTGGGCTCTAAAGCCCCTTCTGGATCCTGAGGAGCTGTGATTGTCCCTCCAAATGTTCCCGCACTGGACAGACCAAATGAGGAAGCCCAGCAGGAACTGAGGGTTCAACTTCAGCTCCTCATGCCAGCAGCCTCTGGGCTCCAAAGCCCCTTCTGGTTCCTGAGGAGCTGTGATTGTCCCTCCGGACTGACCAAACAAGGAAACCCTGCAGGAGCTGAGGGGCAGCATGAGGCTGGAGGGGAATGAGGAGGACTTGGTGCACATTGTGAGACAGAAGAATGAGAAACTTAACATGTAAAATGTCCCCAGAAAGGTCAGTGTCACACACACCTGCCCACAGAGGATGCTTTGAATCATAATGATACACAATATAAAGGATTCAGAGGCCACACTCAGGACATTTAAGGCCTTTTCCCTCCTGTCAGACTAGTAGGAGGAAATTTGGCTTTTCACCTGCCTGTGCTGTGCACAGTCCCGGAAAGGAGCAGGAGGTCCAGGCCCTTCCACTTGGCACCCCCCTGCCTCTTGCCAGGAGCTGGGATCTGCTGGATCTCTCCTGCTCTCTCCAGGACACGCTGCAGATTTCTCACTGTTGATCTTTGTGGCGTGGTGGGGATTCCCAGGGGGTTCTCCTTTACCCAGTGTTGCAGGGTCTCTGTGACCCACAGAGTCCTCTGCAGCCTTGTGTTCCCGCTCAAAGCCCTTCCAGAGGCAGCTGGAGCTGCAGCCTCTCTCTGCTCAGCATCCCAAATCCCCACCAGGATCCGGGCAGTGCACAAACCTTGCTGTGCACTGCTGCTCCCCCAACACACACAGTGCCACAGACAGGCAGACAGGCAGTGATGGGCACCATGAAAAATGCTCAGATCAATCTTTCCCACTATGGGCTGGACTTGCCCTGCTCTATTTAAGTCAATGGAACAAAGCCATTGAACCCTGGGGGAACAAGTGCCAGCCCTAAATCATTTCTTTGATTAATTGTTCTTGGGAGGGAAGAATTCATTAAGCATTCTGCTCAGCAATTAGAAATAAATATATTTTTAGAATGAACAACCTGCCAGAAACAAGTTGTTTCAGAAATATATTCAGCTTGATGCATTTTCCATCAATCCAGAACGAGGAGGCTCCAGGCTGCCAGAGGGACAGGCTGGGAAAGGGACACTGCAGGGACAGGCAGGACAGGGCTGTCACTGAGGAGCTGCTTGTGATGTCTGCACCACTCAGGTTCAGTCTGTGTGAGCAACCCGAGAGCAACTAATGGAGTTTCTCTGCATATTCCTATTGCAGCCATAAAATGGGAATGTATCTTCCTGCTGTTTCACAGGAATATGACAAAGCTATTCCCACACACAGCTGGGGCAGTGCAGATATGAGAGTCATGAAAACTCAGTAAATAATGACACCCCCTCCTTGTATTTCCACTTTGGCATCAGGCTCAGACACACTGCAAGGGGAATGTGAACAAACAGCCTCTGTAAGGAGTTTGGGACATGTAATTGCCACAGTCTTTAGATGTGAGACATGCTGACACCATAAATTATCACCAAAAGGACAGTGGGACAGCTGCCTGTGCCAAGGCAGTGATAGCCAAACACTCGAAGGTGCAGACTCCACTAAATGAGGTCTAAGTGTGTATTTTCAACTTCAAATCCATACTTCAAGGCAGAACTCAGCACAGGGGCTGTTCATGCCTGAGCCCAGAGAAGCACAAGGAACTCTGAGACTGGCACTTTGCCCTCCTCACCAGTCTAGAAAAATCGACTTCTGGTCCTGAGTGTGGAAGAGGAAACTCTAAAAGAACCTAAACATGCTCTGGGATCTGAGAATCACAGCCACAAAAGACCATTCCAGGCTTTTAAGTTTTGTGCCTTAAAAGAAAAGACAAGTCTTATCCTTTGGTTGTGGTGCCTAGAGGCAAGTCTGTTCCCTGCCCTGTTTTGGGAATGTAGGATGGCAGCAGTGTCTCGATGAATTCCAGCTTTTCCAAGAAGAACACACTCTCAAAGGGCCTTCTTCTCTAAAACATGAAACATCCTTGTAGTTTTCCCTCCTGCACACACAGGCCCCAATTTCAGGGCCACTGCAGCTCAGCCTTTGATTTCAGCAGGCATGTGCTGGGCTATCACGTAAATTGGCTGGGAACCTGTGCACTTCCATCGTGATTACATGATTTCTGTGGTTGCCTTCTTTTTAGTTAATCCAGTCCTTCTGCTTAAGTAAGCCCAGAGTAAGGCAAGAGCCGGGCTGTTGATCTCGTTCTTTGATCCCAGCAGCAATGGCTGTGCTGTGCCTCAGCCCAGCTGGCACTGGGACAGCACAGAGAGGCTGAGGAAGAGGAGGAGGAGGATGGGTCAGTGGTGAGGGTACCCAGAGAAAGCTCTCAAGTCACTCCAGCAAGGCTTGAGGAACAGCAGAGGGTCTGTCTCTGCAGGCCAGGGACAGCAGAGAGCACATCAGCTCTGCTCTCCAGGGTATCCAAACCCATATTAGATATTCATTAGTTATTCAGATCGTAAATTAGGGATCTCCTGCAGGAAAGGCATCTTGAATCAGAAATAGCTGTTTTGTGGGTAAAGAGCAGGAAATTCCGGGCTCTGAACCACTTCCATTGTAGCAAGAGAGCACCAGGCTCTCTGAATCCTGCCTTGAAGAGCCACTGCACAAACAGCAGGCTGGGAGTGGAATGTGGCATCAGTGACAGCAGAGCAGCACCAGCAGGTCCCACCCAGAGCCAACACACAGCCTGGACACCTCTCGGGTTCCTGTACAGGGACACACACGGCCTGAGGTGCCCCCAAGGAGGGAAACTCATCCCCGGGGCCATTCTCCCCTGTGGATTTGGCTCCATATGCCTGCTAATGAATGCTGATCAATCCTTGTGCATCCATGAGAGCCCTGAGAGCCCGTGGTGTGTGGAGAATGGTCTCAGGCAGCCCTGCAGGCAGGCTGAGCTGGGGGATGCAGCAGAGGCACGGCAGCTCCAGGGCAGGCGGTGAGCAAAGCTGGAGTATCTGCACTGTGCTGCCCTTACTCACAGTGGCACCTGCCTGCCTGCAAAGGTCAGCAGCCTGCTCTGCCAGCAGCCACGGGGTTTGTGATCAGGGGAGGTTATATTGCTACAAAACTCCTTTATTGGGAATATCCTCCCTTCATCTTCCTGAGCCAGCCAGGGCCATATTTCGCCTTGGAAAAGCAAGTTCTCAAAGAGCTGGTGAAGAATTCTGTGCCCTCCTTGTGTGCCCAGCTGTAGGAAAGCTGTGCTCCACTCTGGAGGTACAGCCAGCCATATTCTTTTTCCCTAACTGGGCTGCAGATGTTGGTATCCAAGTCTGGGGCAGGCACAAGTTCCCACTGACCTGTCCCAACTCCGAAGAGGTGCCCTTTCCCCAGAAAAACCTCGGCCATGAGGCCGTGGAGACAAAGCAAGCCCTGAAGCTTTGGGCCAGGCTGAGGAGATGGGAGGGCCTAACTGCAGGCATCTTGTGGAGCTCTTTCACAGCTTGTCTCCACACCTCTTCTCTGGGAGACAGGGAAGAAACGCTGCTGGCCTGCCGCTCCTGAGGGTGTGTGTGTGTGTATGTGTGTGTGAGGATTGCACTGGGGGAAGTGTTGGAGAACAGCTCAGCCCTGTGAAAGCCAACCCCAGCACAGCTGCCAAGCCCCAGAGGGGGTTCATCCCTGCCTTCACCCAGCAGTGTCCCCACAGCCACGCTCACGGATCGCACTGTCTGCCATCTCCACGGACAAGCCAGCACCTCTGGCATTTCCTATTCACCTGCAAAGTGGGCTGTGCTGACGGGGGGACTGAGCTCTGGAGAAATTACACTGCTTTTTGCAGCGTACAGTACATCTCAGCCGTGGGGAACACAGGCCTGGAAGCACCTCTGAGGGGGTTCAGGGTGGGAGGAAGAGCAAAACAGAGGGGGCAGTGGTGGGGAAATGGGAATGCCCACGCTGTGGGAGCAGGCAGAGGGATCGCTGTGCAGATGTTCGAGGGGCTCAGTTCTGGTTCACGCTGCTCCCAGCCCCAGCACTCCCAAGGTACTTTATTATTAGCTGCACCCCCGATGTTATGCATTAATTTCCACAGCAGACTCATTCACACACACACAACACATCCACCCACACGCAGCAATGGCTAGACAGACACAAAGCACCCAGCAGCCAATTATTTGGGGTGGGAACAGCTTGCATTAGCTCATGATGAAGCTTAGCCTTAATTCTGCTGAGCTGGAGAGGCTGGAGCTGTGCTCTGCTCTCCTGACTGACTGCGGAGCGCAGAGCAGGGCAGATGATGTCAAGGCAAATCTTTTTTTGTCTGCAGTGCAGATTTGGCTGTGTGAATTTACTTGCAAATGAGGCTTCCAGATCCCCTGTTGGAAAGCAGGAGTCCTAGGCCATACCCACAGCTGCCACTGTTAGCCCCAACTGCTACTCGTGCTGCACAAGGAGTTGCCCTGGTTTGGAAGGCTCGGGCCCAACTTCCCACCAGGATCAAGGAGAAGCCGGTGGGATTCACAGGAGGGGATGAGGGAGGAGCCCATCACAATGGGAGCACAGGACGAGAGCCCCCAAAGGTGAACCTTCCCCGTGATTGCACAAACTGAGCACCAGAACTGCCCAGAAGCAGTCAGCGTCCAGCCAGCAGCCAGTGGCACATCTGGAGTGTGATTTGAGCGTGTCTGTGAGCCAGGGTTTTGTCCCGTTCCCGGCTGTGGCACAGCCTGGATGTTCCAGGCACAGCACACACAGAACATTGCCCCAACCAGGCTGGCATTATCCTTGCGTTTGCCCTAAAAGCCAAGGGGGGGTCACAACATGTCACCCAAAGGATCCGACTGCCACCCAGCTTCAGAACTGCCACACCACAGCAGGGACAGGCACCTTGGCAGCTCCTGTGCCAGCCCTGGTCCTTGGGAGTGTTTACTGAAGTCAGGAGTCACACATTCCCAAAGAAAGGGTAGCACACCCTGCAGTACACATGACTGGCGAGGGAAAGATGGAACATTTTCTTCTTAGAGCATCTCCAAACCCCATGCAGGGGCTGCACAATTCTCATTTATGGACATAAAAGGTAAAATCCATCTTGCCTGCCTCTCCACGCAGGCTTTTCTCCTATCTTTTTCCAGCCTAGTTCTAAATGTGCCAGACAATAGAGCACCATACATGGAGCCACTTTCCTTACTAAGGAAGCAACGATTCAGTAATCACTTAACAGTACATGGATCCACTCATTTTTGGGGTCCAAATAAAAGCTGGACAATAGATGAGACCAAATCGACAGCACTACACAGAAAAGGAGAATCCCAAAGAAATTCTCATGAAACTGCCTGGTGGACGCCAACCCCACCCTTAGTGGCATCTCCTTTGGCATCTGCTGTTACATGAAAATATTTTAGAGTCCCCCACCATCCTCCGTGGCCCCTGGCAGCACCATCACCCCCTTTTCCCAAGCTGGACAAATCAAGGCATGGAGAATTCAGTTCAGGATGGCTGACAGGTCCTAACTATATGCCTGACATCCCTTCCAGCTTGTCCTTCTGTCTGCTAGGCACTGCTTGTCATTCCAAGTGCATCCGCAGCTAAATGAGCATGATACGAGTGCTTTGTATGGGCATCAAGGAGAACAGACCATCATCTGCAGTCTAGACTGGTCCTGCCTCCTGCCCTCCCCACGATTCACAGGAAAAGAGGGATGGAAAAATATATTCCTCTTGTTATTAATAGAAGTATAACTTGTGCATGCATTAGTACTTTGAAGTGAAGGGGGAAAGGTCAAGCATCAAGAATTTGTGCTTAATGAAAGTGGGTTTGCTGTTGTTAAAAAAGCTGCATGGAGCCAGGCATCATTATCTTTTCCCTTATCACCTGGGCTGCTGGGAGAGCTGGTCCAGGCCATGCCAGGAGCGAGATGGGCACTGCCTGGCTCTGCCTGATGCAGCTGCTGCTGCTCTGCAGAGCCAGGATGTGCCTGTGCTGGGTCCCTGCACAGGGACACACAGGGGGACACAGGGAGGGGTAATTCGGGGCCTCCAGAGCCCCCAAGATGCACAAGGCACAAGCGGCCTGGGTGATGTCAGTGCTGAGCCGAGCGAGCCCCTTGCCCTGGAATCACCAGGAAGGAAAGGATTTGTTAAGTGGAGTCCCCCAGTCTCTGGAATGCAGCTGTTATCTCCTCCTGATAAGTGCCAGACCTTGCTTTCCCCCACCCAGCAAATCCAAACGCACCTCCCTGGGTTTTCTAGGAGTTTCCATCCCCTCGCCGTGCTCAGGCGGAACAAGGATCACGCTGTGACGGTGCCCAGGCTCTGCGCAGGAGCAGGAGAAGCAGCAGGGTTCCTGCGCTCCCAGTCCCACCGGAGCTGCACAAGGGGCTGAGCAGGCACTCCCCGAGCAGCTCCTGATTGCCACGCGCTCACAGACACCCTGAGCACGGCTGTGACAATAAAAACCACGAGTCAGAGTTCCTGCACTGGAGTCAGCTGGCAACCTGCAGCTCCTCTCCTGCCTCTGAGCTCTGCAACAATGCATGCACAAACACAGACAACCTCTCCATCCAAAGAGGCCGAGAGTTAAATCCTTAATTAGCACATTTGGACGAGTCACCACAAATGAGATTAGCTCTCGTGCATCGCTGGGGAAGCTGCTGTGCCCCTGGAACATGCGAGTGGTGGGCCCTGGAGCTGACCTTGGAATTCCCCTTTGGATGCTCATCTGCTTTGCTCTCACGGCACTGCCTTCCCCTGCTGCCTGCAGCGTCTCCTCGGGAGATAAGAGCCTGGTTTTCCTCCAGCCCGGTGCTAACACCAGGCACAGGGTGACCACATTTGATACCGCACGCAATGAATAATTCCAGCCTGGAAGGGACTTCCCAGCTAGCAAAGCATTCAGCACGGCAAGGGGCAGGAAAAGGGCTCTCCAAGAGCACCTTGTTAGCCCAGGACACGTCTGCTCCCCGCGCTGTGTTCCTGGAGGTGTGAGCGCCGTGTCTGCTGACACAGCCGGGGCTGGTGCTGTCAGCACTGCAGAGCCGCACGGAGCCAAGCTGCGTCCTGCTCTGCCCTGGGCCTCCCCGCGCCCCAGCCCGCCCCAGGGACCTGAGCGCTCCTCACTGCTCCTCCTGGAGAGCAGCTGGCATTCTCAACGGGCAGGGCAGCCCTTGTCCTGCCCCGCAGCCTCAGGAGGGACAGATTTACAGCCACCTCACCAAGGAGTGCTCAGCTCTGTGGGGACGAGCTCAGAGCGCTGCTGAGGGGAGAGGTCATCCAAACGTTTCACAAAGGAACTTAAATCAACCCTTTCACTGTAAGGACTTGGCCTCCTCTGCAAGGGAAGCAAGGAAATCTCGTGAATCTCTGGACATCCAAAAGGCAATGATGTCACCAGCTGGGGCTGCCTGGCTTGAGAGATGGTTGTGGACACTGCACCTGCAGCCACAGTCACAGGACACACATGGGACACACACCTGGGAAGGGGGAGGACAGCACCTGCATCCTTCCCATGGAAATAAGCCCTAAGCTCTGTTACACACCAGGGAAGGGATGGAAGAGCATCTGTCAGAGTTGGTGATGTTCTTAATTCTTCCTCTTGGCCTCGAGCTCTGGAAATGGTCTCACCCCTCCTCACAGCCTGGCCTGTGTTCAGCCACAGAGCTCGTGGCACAAACATTTCGGGGGCAAATCTCAAGTAGCCACTTGCCTGCAGCCTGACCTTTCCCTCACACTCTGCAGTGGAAATGGGCTTTTTGAAGTTCTCAAAAGGAGCTGGCACCTTGCTTTTTGAGTGACATTCATCTGTAGGTAAATTGATTTAATAGCTTGTTAGAGTGCCAATTAGAACCAACAATAACTCAATTGACCTATAACTGCCTTGGCACCAACACAGCTTTCAAAAATAAGAGAAAGGAGGAAATCTCTGCTCTGGCAGAGATGAGAGCTCAGATAGTTGGTTTCGAGAGCAAACTGAGGGATTCATGGGCTTGCTAATGAGATGCTCATAACACATCAGAAACAAAGACAAATTTCAATGGTTTCGAGCTAAAATGACACTATGTTATCTCCAGACAAAGATCACTCTTTTATCTGTATAATAAATGGATTTCAGTGCAGCAGCAGTGACTCTAGAGCAGAAAAAACCTCAGTGCCACAGAAAGCACTAGCACAGTTACCTAACCAGAATAACACTGGATTGAAACCCCAAGTTTACCTCCTTAAAATAGGACTGCAAAGTCCTACACTGATTCTGTGAGTTTTGCCCTCGGAAACCACGTTTTTCTTTCAAGTAAATTCTGTTTCATTCTCCTGCAGTGGAGATTGTGCTTCTAGACAAATTCATCATTTTAAATGCTTAGGTCTGAGGATTGAGATCTTTCAAGTTTAAAAAATAGAAAATGGGAGGCTTTTGTCTAAACATTGGCAGTGTCCAAGGATAGAGAGAAGGATAATGAGGAAGGGTTTTAAATTACTGGGAAAAATGATCCATTCTTAAGTCAGGAAGGGGATGGAGAAAAGTGAGATTGTTTGAAGAGTCGGAAGGACAAGAACAACTAAGAATATGTAGGAGAAGAAGGAACTGATTTGCAGAGACTCCCCCAGAGAAAAAGCTGAAGGATAAGGATGGAGCCCAGAACTGGAGTGAGTCGATGCCAAGTGAACACACTGGAACATTGCAAGGGGTGAAGACGTGAAGCATTACTGACAACGAGGGGGAAATCAGTGATCAGATGAGATGGAAGCTGGATATTGGGACTGGCTGGACAAGGAACCTGCCACAAGGAGCCCAGAAAATGGAGATGGCACTGGGGGGGTGAGAAACACAAACTTCAGGTGAGAGATGGGGAACACAACAGGTGGGAGAGAGTGAGGCTGAAGGTGAGAAGAAGAAAACAAGCAGGGAGGCTGTAACAGGCAAAGTTTGTTTCCTTTGGAGCCCGGAATAACCCAGGGATGTGGTGCAGCACCTTTCCTTTGCTGTCACTGCCTGCCACAGCCGCTGCTTCATTCAGAGCAGAGGGCAGTGCAGCACAGCCCTGAAAAGCTCCACACCTGTAATGAACCCAGAGATATTATTGTGCCAAGGGGAGAGACTGAGTTGTTTTTAAAACCTTAACAACTGTACAAAACACTGCATGAAAAATCAGACTGCAAAGTCAAAAGCTCAGGGTAAGGGGAAGCAGCAGACAGGAGCTCGGCTGTGTTACGTTACAGCGCGATGTGGATCAAAGCAGAGCTTCCCAGAGAATTCCTGCCTCCTTCAGGAGCAGGAGGGCTCGGGGAGGTGTGTGCAGGAAGGAGATTTTCCACAGGAGCCTGTTTCGTGCCCAGCCTGGCAAGTTTGCCCTGGAGGAGATAAGGAACTGCAGGGAGAGGTGTGCTGGCCAGGGCAGGTGAGCAGGGCCCAGAGCCTTCCCCTCGGCCAGAAAGCTCTGCAGAAGTGTCAGGCACGGGGCCCAATCCCAACTGGAACTGGCGAAACATTCGGAGAGGATGATGGCAGAGAACACGATGTCATTGTTTACAGCAGTGATTATTTTTTGCTATAACAACAGACAAACCAACATCAGCAGAGCCTCGGGAAGAGGGTGGGTGGGATGGGCCCATTTCCCAGTCTGGCTGCTCACGGAGCCAGCCTCAGGAATGGTTCAAACCAGAATGTGCCAGTCCTCGCAGAGCATGGCTCCTAAAGCAGGTCCTCATCAGCTCTGTGCCCTTCTCGGAGTCCCAGGGATTGCCCATTCCCTATGGAGCCCCCCAGGGCAGAGCTCTGACCGAGGGGATGCTGTCAGAGGCCTCCTGCTCTGCACGAATGGACCTCAGCTCCACCACACCCAGTTCAGCCATGGTTTGACCTCAATCCCCACCAGCCTGTGCCACCTCACTACAATCTGGGGATGATATTTCCAATTTCCTTGCTGTCAGGAAGTGAATTGAACATTTATTGTTAGCACAATTGAATATTTTGTAAAGCCATGAGAAAATTACCTTTTTTTCACACCAGGATCTGAATAAGATATAATAAATAAGATATGTTATCTTACAAGGAGAGATGGAGAAAATGTTAAATTGTTTTTCCCAAAGGAGCCAGCCCTGAGTGCACTGAGGGAGGAGCTTCTGTGGGAGAGATAATGTCTTCATCTACTGGCAGAGATTGGTGTGAAGGACCTGACTTGATTTTATGCAGAAAATCTTAATCACAGCCCTTTGTTAAATCCCAGTGCTTGCTTTAGTATTTATTTCTGTTATTTTATCTCATTTTCCCCATGTGAAAACACCATAATATTAGTCCTAAAATATTTTATCATGGTGATCCACTGAGGTGTTACCTTTACTGAGGCCTTCCTGATTTCCAGCTCAGGCAGCTGAGCATGTCTCCTACAAAAAGCTGTAATCCTACACGGACAGTTTGGTGTGGGATTATTTATGCTCTGCCTCCTGACAAGTGAGCTGGGGCATGAAGCCTGGCTTGCCTATGGACATGAGAAGTTTGGATGCAGGAGTTTCATTCCCTTAGCTCACAGTCACAAACCCATGGTTCTTCTGCAGACTGACTGAAAGTCCACTGAAGACAACGGAGACCCAGTCCAAGCTGTCAGTGAAATTTGGATTGTCCTTCATATTACTCCTGTTAGGATCCCCTTGTTGTGCCCTGGGGATTGCCAGGGGATTCTCTGCAGCAAAGGCAGGGGGATGTATCTCCAAACTCCACGTGCAGTGTCCCCCTGCTATCCCAAGGCAACCCCATCAGCACAGAGAGGAGGAGAAGAGAGCCAAGCCTGGAGCTGCCCCTCCAAACGCAGCCCGTTGGCCCTTCCCGCTGCATTCCAACGCCAGGCACAGGTTCTGCCACCACAGCCGCTGCTCCCTGCCCTTCCCCTGAGCGCAGAGCGTTCCCTGACCCAGAACTCCCACGTGCTGCACACCGGGCACTCGGAGCAAAGGCCGAGTCATGGGATCAGCGCTCGGGCAGCAATGGAGGGAGCACGGCGCAAGGAGCTGCACTTTGGGCAGGAGATGGACAAAAGGGCATTGCTGCCCCAGAGCAGGGAGCAACCCCCTAAGGGAGCTGCCAAAGGCAGTCAGCACTGCTCGACACTCCACAAAACGTTCACCCTCCTGAAACACAGGGGAAAGCTTCCCAGTGAGAAGAGTCTGCACAGACAGAGCAGCTCTCGGAGAGGCACTGCACATCAGGTCTGCTCGGGAGAGTGGGATGGTAAACACACATCCCTCCCATTTCTGCTCCATCCCACAGAGCTGCTGGGCTCAGTTCTTAGGACAGTAATCAGTGAATCCCACTGATTCCCCCCGAGAAGGGAGACTGAGGGACAGCGCAGCATGAAGGGAAGCAATGATTTTGTTCTTCCCCTGCCTTATACCTCACACCTGAGCACCTGGCTTTTGCTGCCACAGAAACCTCCTCAGGGTCCCAGCAGCCAGGGAGCTCTGGCAGAGGCAGCAAACGGAATAAAGGATCTGTTTGCACACAAGTATTCCAAGTAATGGAGACCAGTGAAAAGAGAAAGTCTAAAATCTGTAGCTGGGTCTGCTATCGAGTGGAATGTTTGCCATTGTTTTCAAAGAGACAGCAGCTTCTCTTCAGTGTGAGGAAGTTAATAGATTACTGGGCAGTGAATAATGTGCAGTTCTATTTACATCCACTGCTGGGACTATTTTGGGCCCTCAGATAGTGTATCTGTTCTCAGGTCTTTCTAAAAGCAGCATGCTACACTTTTTTTGCAAGCAATTCTGGGCAGCAGCTCCAACCCATATGCTTCAGTCAGCTACAAACTAGACAGATCATTGTTTGTCTGGAATTTTTTTATTAAACCAATTGTACTGGATCAATGCTTCCTCTAAGCAATAAAATACAATTCTGTCTACCCACTGGAAGAGCTTTCAAAGTCACAGATAAATCTCGATCTAGGAAATGTAGTGTGGCTCTGCACTGATGTGAAATCAACCACAGATGCAAATGAACTCCAGCTGCCAGCACACACATCTGCACCTCAGAATGGGAGCCAGGATTCTTAATTTTCATTAGAAATTGCTAAGACACCTTTTAAGTGCTTCTAGAAGCAGTCCACTGCATTAGTCAGGAGTACTCAGGGGCACCAAGCTTGATTTTTATAAAGGTCATTTGATGTCTTTTCCCCTCACAATGGACTAAAAGCAGAGATCAACAGAGCCTGAATCTATATTAATTTGTTTTACTCTTGGAGGGTCATAGATTTGCCACTGGAATTAGCCCTATTAGATGCTAAAATGGTAATTTAATGAGACAATGATGAAAGCCTGTGTTCTATTCTAAATCAGGAACTCCTCTGGAAGCAGAGCGCCGAAGGAGCGGCGGCTCCGCGGAGTCGGAGAATCGCACCAATGTCATTTCACAGCAGTGCACCGGCCTGGAGTGTTCCATGCAAACTTCCCAGCTCCAGCTGCTCGCAGTCACGAGGGCTGGAGCCCCACCAGAGCCCGAGCCTGGAGAGGTGAAGCAGCTTTCTCCAAGAACACACATAGCGAGCTCGGCGGCTAAACCTTTCTTAACTTGAAATTTGTCCAGCAATCGCTGCTGCACAGCCTTGGTGCCAGCAAAGGGTGGGAAAACGGAGCCTCCAGCATCCTGAGGCTCCGGGATCCGCACCTGGACCGGTCAGGGATTGCCCTGTGTAATTCCTAAAGCACACAACACCCTCCTTTGGGGCACAGATAGAGCTCCTGCAAATATTTTGGTGAGATCTGCTCTTTGGTGCAATCTGCTGCATTCCAGAGGTCAAAAAATGTTAGCCATATTCACGGGAGTTGTTTCCAAGAGCAATGCTTTAGCAGAGGGAAAGAGGCAACACAAAGCCCGAACAGAAGGTGGGAAGGCTCCCACTCTTCCCCTTCAAGGCAGCCATTGTCCGTTGTTCATTTTGCATGGAAGCCCACACGCGTTCCCCAAGCAGCATTCCTATCAGAACAGACCTGCTGCAAGTGACCCAGAAACAGGGGTGAGCAGAGCCTCCCCGAAAACATCCCCGCTGGCCAGGCAGTGCTGCATGCAGCTCCTCCTGGCCTCGTCACATGGCTCCAGACACTCATCCACTGCCCCGTCCCAGGGTGACAGCAGGGTGACAGCAGGGACACAGCCCGTGCTGCTGGGCTGGGCTGAGCTGCTACACCAACGCACAAGAAACACAGGCCCGCCTGGAATGTGCCCCAAGGTACA
This sequence comes from Acanthornis magna, assembly GCA_036785705.1. Taxonomy (NCBI): domain Eukaryota; kingdom Metazoa; phylum Chordata; class Aves; order Passeriformes; family Acanthizidae; genus Acanthornis; species Acanthornis magna. The sequence continues at coordinate 186,790 of JAWUZG010000463.1, read as the reverse complement.
GAAACCCAGCTCCCTGTGCCCTCCCTGCACAGATTCCCAGCTCTGGCAGGGCAGGATTCTGTTAGGAACACCAGGCGTCCCCCATGCACCCACGGAGCTCCGCATGCACGGAACAGCTCAGTGCCAGCAGGCTCCGTGGCATCATCTGCCCTGGGGAGCCAAGGCTTGCCAGCAGATCCCATTCCTTTGGGCAAGGCTACGAGTGGCCCCATAGCCCAGTGCCTCGGGAATCAAAAGTTACCTCATCATTTTATGGAATAAGCATTGCTTCCGCGGGAACCTTAGAAACCCAACTCTCGGGACCATCTCACCTTGGGCAAGGTGGTGACCTCAGCTCCTGCTGCTGAAGTTTGCCAGGCTGGGTCTGTGCTGAAAACAGGCAGAGATATGGAAAGGAGTAAACCCACTACAGAGACGGAAGGGTATGGAAGCTGAACGCTGCTTTTGCACAAATCCAGGTACAACCCAGAGACTAAATCCCACATTTCCTGAGGGTGCGACACACAGAGCACACCCTGCTAGAATAACCCAGGAAAGCACAGGAGAAAAACCCCAGACTCATGGCAAATACTGCAAATACAGCCAAGTATGAAACCGGTTTTGTTATTTTGAAGGCTGCTCATTCTCACATTTCAGTGTTTGGGAGCTATTACTTGATCAGCCTCCCTGGGAGGCAATTTTCTCCTGGTTCCAGTGTGGGATTGGGTAAGGCTGCGCTTGCAAGGACTCTGTCTCTTGCTGTAGCTGCTGGAAACCCTCCTAAGCTCAGTCAGCTGTGTGCTTGGGACACTTGAATGCACTGAATTTAAATGACAGTGCAGTCTTCCAACTCACAGAGCCTTCTAATAACATTTGTTAATCCAAGCAAATATCAAGGAATCTGGTCAGTGCCAGTGCTGAATCTGCTAAGCGTGTGGGCTGCTCGCTAAATCCCTAATAGGCAGTGTCAAGAGGTTTCTGTCATTTCTGCCTTCGGGAGCCCAAATCCACCCCGAAACTCCTTCCTGCAATTATCTTGCTAACTGCATTTTTGGGAATCGTGCAAAGCTTCTTGCAGAGTCCCAAAATTCAATAAAATCATGGAGTGTGACAAAGATATGTTTGAATAATATTCTTCTCCTGTGTGCTTTTGAATGTGCGATGCAAGCCCGTTGTAATTAAAGTTGAAGCAATAAACCTTAGCCATTGATTGCACTCAGTAATTAATTATTGATTGCAGTACTTTACATACATATTGCAGAGGACAATTCACCTGTGCAGCAGACGATACTTTGCTCAGAAATACCCAAACACAGCCCCTCTGCTAAGCAGGACTTTACAAAAACTGGCTCTAGGGTTTCCAAGTTAATTTCCTTATTAACCTCCACGGAAATGCTGCTGCGGAGTGAGAGCAAGTCATTACTTTCCTAAAGTCAGTGTTAACCATTCCCTATCCCAAATAATTTTGCAAATGAGGATGCAGAAATGCAAAAGAGAGGCTTTTGCTCTGTTAATGAATGCTGCCATCCCCTGCACATCCCAATTCCTGACAAGCCATGCTGCAGTAAGACGCCCACAGAGCAGCAACAGTAGCAACATCCCTGCCTAACTCTTGGGAAGGAGAAGGGAAAGGACTCGGAGGTGTGAAAATGGGAAGCATCAATCAGGCAGAGCATCCATGGAGATGCAGGACTAGTTAAGATCAGACACCATGCTTTTAGTCTAGAGTTGTGCATCAGGTGGGAACATTTTTCACCATTTACACTGAACTTAAGGAGAGCCTTTCCATTATAAAAAAGCCAAAGACAATTGGTTTAAAAACAACTTAAAATGACTGATAGCATGGGGACACTAAAGGTAAGGTGAAATGCAAGTGAAGCCTGCAGCTTGTTTGAGCAGAGCAAATCTTGGCTGTGTCCTCCAGCTCCTCACTAGGAAATGACCCAGGAAAGTTCCGTCGGGGTGGGTGCCCTGTGCAGGAGGTGGCATGGGAAGGGGCAGGCCGGCTAGCTCGGAGTGGGCTGGGAAAGGGGGGGTGTACCTGAAGTCGCTGTAGGGATGGATGATCCAGAACCCGGCAGACTTAACCCTTTCCTGCTCCCTCTCCACGGCCTTCTGGCTGCCAAACATCCTCAAGGAGAATTTGTTGACCCCCGGCTGGAGCATGGCCCCGAACTGCCTCTGCATGAACCCGGCCTGGCCCAGCCTCTGCTCCTCATCTGGGGTGATCTGGTCGCACCCCGCGCCCCCCTCCACTTTGATGGAGGTGGAGGAGCAGGCCCGGGGGGGCGGCTGCTGGGGCTCCGGGGGGGAGGCGGGCGGTGGGGGCACGGGCAGCCCCTGCTCCAGCTCGCCGCTGCCGGGGGGGCTCCTGTCCTCGCCGGGGGAGGCCGGCTCGCCCTCGCCGCCGATGAGGCGCTTCTCCTCGGCCGCGTCGTGGAGGTGCCGGCTGGTGAGCGAGGACAGGCTCCCTTTGAAGCGGCGGCAGTCCCCGTTGGTGCTGGTCTTGGCGCCCTTGCCGCCGGCCTCCGTCTCCAGCAGGCCGGGGTCTCCCCCTCGGCCGGGGTCCCCCCCGAGGGCCCGGGTGCTCCCAGCAGAGGGCGAAGGCAGTGGCTTGAGCCTGATGCTTTTCCTGCGGGTGTCCTTGTCGCTGTCATCCTCCTCGTCCATGATCGACGCCTTGGGTCCGATCTGCTGGGGCAGGCTGTAGAGCCTCTTGCGCATGGAGGGGGGCAGCTTGTCCATGGCCGCTGCTGCTGCTGCTGCTGCTCGGGGACAGGGAGAGACCCCCCGTTCTGCCCAGCGAGGGGAAGCGGCACTGCCCCCAGGCCCCTGCCCCCGGCTCACGGGGCACGGGGGACCAGAGACTGGCGTGGCATCTCCTTACCGGGCTGTGGCATCCACAGGCTCTGCATCAAAACACAGGCTCTGCATCCAGAAGGCAAGGGAAGGAGGAGAAAAAAAAAAGAAAAAAGAGGGAAGGCAAAAAGCCCCCCCCCTTCTCCGTTGTCCCGATTTGGCTACTTGCTGCTTGTCTCCCCTTGGTGAGTGTCACTGCAATCCCTGTCTGCTCAGATGCTGAGCACTGGGCAAGAAGTCTAGAGGAGAGCCACACACTTCTGGCTGGAAAGCGAGGGAGGGAGGCAGCGGCGGCAGCAGCCGCCTTGCCATGTTGGCTTCGAGATGCAAATGTGCCGTGGCTCCCGGCGGGCAGACATCATCCGGAAAGCGAAGCTCGAGCCTCAAACTCCTCAACCTGCCGGCCAATAACACAATGAACTGCAACCTGCAGCGGCCACTGCTTGCTTACATCACTGTCATCACTTATTCCTCATGCAGCCCCTGCTCCTGGGAATATTCATGAAGCGATCCCATTCTATTGGGTTGCCATAGGAGCGACTACAGCGCACAGGCTCTGCCTACCTGAGACAGCACCCGGGCTTCTTAAAGGGGCAACGCCCGGCAAGCGCGGGGCTGCGGCCGCCGCCGCCGCGGGCACCGCGCCCCGGGCGCTGTGGGCACCGCGCTGCGGGCACCGGGCAGCGCCGGGCCCGGGCCCGGGCCCGCCCCGCCTCAGCGGCCCCCGCCGCCGGGCCGCCGCCGCGGTATAAATAGCAGCATCGTAAACATGACAAAGTCAATAAACGGCAGCGAGAATATTCCTTTTTCTCTGGGATGCGGGCGCTCCCCGCTCCGCCCGGTGCCGTGCCTGCCGGGGGCAGGTTTGCTCGCGGAGCCACGGGGGGTTTGTGGGAAGGGGCGAACCCAAATCTAAAGGAAAACCAGCGGTTCACCTTGAAAATCTCACTTGCATGCAAAGCAGGGGCTCGGGGAGTGCCTGTGCTCCCTAGCAGAAGTTTGCCTGCTGGGAACACGCTGCCATTGCCCCCGTCTGCAGCGTCCCGGAGGTGTGGAAGAATCCTTTTTCCTGGGCTGCCTCGCTTCCCCGTTAGCCACGCTAACCGGTACTATCGCTCTCCTGAGGGCTTGGTTCTGGAGAAGTCATTCAAAAAAATAAAAATAAAGGGCAGCTGCATCTGGCTGGCCTGCGGGAGGCTGGGCTGGGCTGGGCTGGGCTGGCGGAGGCAGAGTGGGATGCGTGGGCTCTCCCTGACGGGGGATCCCCACTTCCAGTGGGCTCCTGAGTCAGCACTTCCCGCGGCTCCCGGCAGCTGCTCCCGGGAAAACAACAGCTCCGCCTGGGAATCCTTCCTCCCCTCACTGCTGCCCACAAGGCACCTCCTGCAACGGAGGCCAAAGCAGCAGGGGAAACGGCTACAATTAGGTATTGGTATTTGAGAGGGTTTTTTGGAGAAAAGAGGGAAAGAGGTGGCAATGAACCCTGCCCGTGCTTCTTTGGGAATAGCTGTTTATTCTGTTTAAAAAGCCCTTAGACTGAGAAGCTGGTTCAAATCGTTCCTAGTGCCAAGCCTTTGAAACCAATGGTGTTTAGATTAGGAATCTGTTTGGCCATATGAGATTTTTTGGTGTATTTTTTTGCAGAGATTCAGCATCTGAGGCTTTCTAGAATGTTTGTTGTTTCAGACATTGCAAATCCTACCTGCTGGGAGAAGGAAACCACGTGAACTGCGCAGGCAGGGAGGCTGAGCACAGGCAAGGAATGCCCACGGCAGACAGGGAGGAAATCCCCACCTCACCTCTGTGCTTCTCCTTTCGGGAGCAAATATTCCCCTCTCCCTTGCAGGAGCCGCTGGCCAGAGGTGACGGTGCCACGGAAAGCAGCAGGATGCTCCTGCAGCCCCCCGGCAAGGAAACGCTGCTCAGCGGTGATTTCAGCAGGCACGCACACAGCACATGCTTCCTCATCTTTGTTTGCCTCTCCCTTGCTCTCTCCCCAATCCTTTCTCCCATGTGTTCACCTGCTCCTCTTCTCCTCCCACCTCCTGGCACAGCCAGACTGCCTGTGACTCATTCCAAATACTCTACAGTGCAAATATCATTTAATATTTTTATTTTCATCACCATTTCTAATAGAACAAGTTTTTCTGGGGAAATAAATTTCATTTTCCAATGCTCCTATAGATTAGATAATGTGAACTAAGCCAGGGAGAGCACTAAAGGTCTTTTCCCTGTTTTTCTTCCCTCCTCCAGGCACTAGGGATGCTGAGGTGTAAGCACTTCTGTGCCTCAGCTGCAATCAACTGCCTTCCAAAAGGATGTGTTTTGATTAATGAGGTGCACAACATCTGAAACTGATGCAGCTCCTTGAGCGTAGTCACTCCTGTTCCCAGGGAATGACAGAGCAGGAAAGGACATGCTCAAGGAATCAGGCTGTTCGTCCTCTCCCAGCTCTAGGTGTTCTGGCTGGCACTCGGAAAATGCCACACTCCATTCCCTGGCCTTGCTGAGGTTGTTCTGCCTGGGCTGGGGACAGGATCAGGTTCTGTCACAGCCCTGCAGGGGGGAGAACACCCCAGGGCATCCAGCAGCACAACTACCCTCTATCCCTTTGCAGGAGAGGAGTGACGGGGAGCAAAGGCTGAGCACTCGGAAAATGCCACACTCGAGCACAGGGAAAATGCCACACTCCATTCCCTGGCCTTGCTAAGGTTGTTCTGCCTGGGCTGGGGACAGGGATCAGGCTGCAGGGGGGAGGACACCCCAGAGCATCCAGCAGCACAACTACCCTCTACCCCTTTGCAGGAGAAGCAAAGGCTGAGCACTCACACTCCGTTCCCTGGCCTTGCTGCATTGTTTGCCTGGGCCGGGGACAGGGATCAGGCTCTGTCACAGCCCTGCAGGGGGAAAGAACATTCCAGGGCACCCAGGGGCACAACTCCCCTCTATCCCTTTGCAGGAGGAGAGGAGTGAAGAGGAGCAAAGGCTGAGCACTCGGAAAATGCCACACTCCGTTCCCTGGCCTTGCTGGGATTGTTCTGCCTGGGCTGGGGACAGGGATCAGGCTGCAGGGGGGAGGACATCCCAGGTCATCCAGCAGCACAACTCCCCTCTATGCCTTTGCAGGAGGAGATGAGTGATGAGGAGCAAAGGCTGAGCACTCGGAAAATGCCACACTCCGTTCCCTGGCCTTGCTGCATTGTTTGCCTAGGCCGGGGACTGGGATCAGGCTCTGTCACAGCCCTGCAGGGGGAAAGAACACCCCAGGGCACCCAGCAGCACAACTCCCCTCTATCCATCCCTTTGCAGGAGGAGAGGCTGAGCCAGGCTGCTGGCACACACTGCACCATTCCAGAGGGATGGAGATATCCCTGTGCTCGGGAGCCCAGCACTTCCCAGCCCCACTGCCCAGTCCATACACCTGTCAGATTTGTTTGAAACTATCAATTCCATGTGCCATTCCTCACAGAATTCCTTACAGACCACAGCTGCCTTTACATCTCTCTAGAAAGCATGAAGATCCATGGAAGTGCTAAATCCAGGAGGTACATCCTTGTGTACCTCTGTCCCCAAGTGTGGGTTCCTAAACCCTCCTGAAAACTTGGCTCCAGCAGTTCCAGGTAACCACACTCAGAGGAATTTTTCAAGTCTTTAAAATGTAATGACAATTTTGTGTTGAGAGAACTTCAAAGTAATGATATTTTATTTGAGAGCCTTCCAAGAACTAAGTGTAGGGGATGGAATTATCCTTGTCTAATGGTATGAAACCACTGTCATGGATGGAATTTATTGCCAGCATTGTGGCACTGCTCTCCATGGCAGCAATGCACCTCTACAGGCAGATTTTTACAATACTTCACTAAGTGTTGCCTATCATTGGCTGCACGGTACATTCAAAGGGGGTATGGAGAAGTCACCTGTCAGGAAAAGGCAGAACTGGTTTTGAGGGAAATTATCTCCTTTTTAACAATATTTGTCAGATACTCCTCCAAGGGACTTGGCATAGATACAAAGGGAATGGATTTAGTAGGGAGAATACAGGTGAAGCAGCCAAAGATTGGTTTGTTTCTTAAGGAATTTTGCCAGCTCATATATATATATTTATATATTTTTTTATATATTTATATATATATTTTATATATTTATATGTATTTATATATTTAATATGTATTATATATTTATATATATATAGAAATATATAAACACATTTATATGACATTTTGATAAGAATCTGGTTCTGCACTGCAAATGTGAACAATCCCATTGCAAATGAGCTCAGGACCACAGCAGGACAGACGGAGAGCCATAAAAGCTGCTATCTGTAGCTCAGGGCACAGAAAGAAGCAGTGGAAGCTCGTCTTTTAGGCCCACCTTTGCTTGGGTGAGAGCTTCCATCATCACCTTAAGCCTCTGGATTCTCAGGTGAGAAAGGAGTCACTGAAAATGTGGCAGAGCTTGGAGGAATAGAACAAGTCCTTTCAAAGCTGCCTGTTGTTCCTAGCAGGCAGCAGGTAACTCATAACTGGCATTTGAAACTCATGAAATATTCACCACTACAAACCAGGGAAATTCTACCTTGGAGTTTTGGTTGGGGAGGCTGCGCTCGCTGCCTCTGCAGCTTCCATCACAGCTGGGAGATAATGCAGAAATAACAGTGATAAATACCCAAATCCTGGCTCCCCCTTGGCCCTGTTCATTACCCAGGTGTGCTGTCACACTGCATTCTGTGTTCCTTACAGGAGCTGAAGAGTGGGGATTGGAACTTCTGACTGAAGGCACAACCTTTATCCCTGCAGGATGAAGAACCAGCTGAGCAATGGGAAGGGAGATCTGTGCCTGGATGCTCTGGGCAGGGGGACAGGCAGAGAGGATCCCACAGAGCTGCTGTCAGGATGGAAGGAAAAGCCACTGTGGGTTTTGAGGCAGAGCAGTTCAAAGTCCATCAGTGGGAGCACAGAGACACTGAACAGATCCCCGGCGACGGGGGATTGCGGAGCCTGGCACGGGAGGCAGCAGCAGGAGCTCAGATACACAGCAGGATGGAAAAGCTGCTACCAGGAAGTGCTTGGAAAGCAATATTCGTTCCAGCTTCCAGTGGTAAACAAAGCTGGAGCAAGCCCACTCTCTTCACCCTTGTAACCAACATCAAAATGTGAGGACTTGTCCAGGATGTAAGGGGGTGCTGGGAATGTGCCGACAGCCAACAAACGGCTTTGCCACTGAAGTGTTATCCAAAAATTCAGCCATGCTGGTGCCTATGGAAAGAATTCCCAGACTCTGCAGCAAATAACCCCCTGAGATTTTCAGGATGTTTTGCACAAGCTGGTAATCCTCACTGGAGCAAGCAGCTGAAAATCCCAGCTAGGAACAGAGTGATTAGCATGAGCATCTTGCCACCCGACCTTTAATATTCCCCGTGGAGAAGAGGAGCCTTCCTAGAAATAGGAAAACAGAGACAGGTAACCATGGATGGAGCTGTAAGGAAGAGAAGCGACAGAGCTCAGAGGAGCTGCTGAGAGAACAGCTGCATGATTTAGTCACAATTAGCTTACAAAGTACCTACATTTTTACATTGTGGTCCAAACTCTACCAGTGAAATCTCCAATATTCACAGAAATGCTCATATTGAGCTTGTACCTTGGACTTCAATAAAATTTACCTTCCAAATACATATTCCATCAAATTTCCATTTAAAACCCGAGCACTGGCTTGTTTTTCTCCCCTGATCTGGAGGAGAGGGTTCAGCCAGCCTGGGGAGGTTTGCTCCAACGGGATCAGCTCAGTGCTTATCAAACAAGTTCTTCTCGAAACGGTGCCTTTCAGCAGCATTTAATGAGCTGCAGCCTCCCACACAATAATGGGTCCCTCTCCTGAGCCTGGCCTGCTGATGTATCTCCTGTCTCCATCCACTGCACTATTTTGGATGATCAGGCAGTGCTGCATTGGATGGGAAATGTGCCCCTGTGTGCCGCAACAGCCATGGCAGCCTCCAACTTCGGCAAGTCCAGACTCTGCATCCTGTCTGGGCTCACTTTAACCCTCTCTTTTTCTCAGAAGTTATCAAACATCACATTTCCAAACCCAAAGTTTCACAGCCACACCCCCTGTCAGGCACTTGTACAGCTCTGATTTAGGAACTCACAGTCCTCAGGGATGTACTTTAGCAATGCCTCCCTCTCTCCACTTGCTGGAGACAGGCAGAAGATTGGAAAATTTGAAATAAGAGACTAATTATAAAGAAGATGCTCTGGAAGCAAAATGGCCATAGGAGAAATTCCTCATGAGTGGAGTCTCCCATGTCTGATGTGCAGGAATCAATACTTTCCCTCCATAATTCACAGCTGTGCTGCCATGGATTCTCCAATGGCTACTCATTTATTGATGCTGGTTCCACGAGCAGCAGCTTTGAGCAGAAGACTCTCAGAGATCCCTTCTAACCCAAATTACCCTCTAATTCTATAATGCTGTGACTCAAGAGGAATTCTCTCTTTACTCCAGCCACCTACCTCCACAAATATGTAGGAAGATACTCACTTTGAGACAAAATCCCTCTGTCAAATTTATTTTAAATTATCAAACAGGTTGAAATATCAGTAGGAGGGAACTGACAAACTGAGGGATACCAGGTGTGACTCTGCAAGATTCCTTTCTTCAGGCAGGCAGCAAGAAGTCAGATTTGGGAGAACAACCTCAAGACATTTCCACTCTGATTCATGATTTCTGGACTTGTGAGAACAGTCAAACTGCAAACCTGAGCTTGGCCAGCACATCTGAAGTAGAGCTTCAAGCAGATGTCAGTTGATCATCGCCCCCCCCAGACCCCCCTGGCCATGGTGCCCACAGAGGGATTTTCAGGAGTTATCCCTTGGAGAGACCCCTGCCGTGGTCCCACAGAGAGATTTCTGGAGTTATCCCTCCACACCCCCCTATCATGGTGCCCACACAGGGATTTTCAGGAGTTACCCCTCCAGACCCCTCTGCCATGGTCCCACAGAGAGATTTTCAGGCATTATCCCTCCCAGACCCCTGGCCATGGTGCCCACAGAGGGTTTCTCAGGAGTTATCCCTTGGAGATACCCCTGGCCGTGGTCCCACAGAGGGATTCTCAGGAGTTATCCCTCCCAAACACCCCTGGCCCTGGTGCCTAGAGGGGGATTTTCTGGAGTTATCCCTCCAGACACCCCTGGCCATGGTGCCCACACAGGGATTTTCAGGAGTTATCTCTCCAGACCCCCCTGGCCATGGTACCATAGAGAAATTTTCAGGAGTTATCCCTCCCCTTGCGTAAGTTCAGTGGAGCAGAGTTTCACTGTCATGAACACCTGGCCATGGAACACACATTATTTGTGCCTGCATTTCATTCTCACTGGCACAAGCACATCCTCCACAAACAAGCAGACAGGTTAGGCCAGCCTGAGTCCTCCAGACATTCCCATTCTCCTGGGGGGAAAGGAGGGACTTGTGCCACCACCGTGTGTGGCTCAGCAGCAGTGTCAGCACTGCCCAGCACCTCAGGAGCCACGAGACAAGGAAATGAAAGGGAAAAGGCTTCACTTGATTAGGCTGAAAATAATTCTGCGATTAAAATAAAGGCCTGCTCTGTCTGGGTTTTGCTTAGAACCCCACCCTTGTGTGGTACTGCCTGTAGCCCACTCAACACCAGAAAGGTCTCATGGTTATCCTAAATCCCAGGTTATTCCCTGTAGTTTGCTCCTGCCTGTGCCTCCATCTGCATGTTAGTGCCTGTGCTGATCAACTCTGGCTTCACTTGTGGATCAAAAATGTACTCCTGATCCAGTCTGGGCCTCGGTGTGTCATTTGTTGCTGTTGGGTAATTACAGGTGTTACAGAAAATCCTGCTGATGTCAAAAGCCAGCAGAGAACAGAATGTGGCAGCAGAGAAAACAAGCTCGTGGTGTCCTTAGGTTCAGAGAAAGCTTTGGTGAGGAGCTGAGCAAAGACAGAGATGGGGGGATCCAAAGCAGAGGAGCAGGGCAGAGCTCCGTGAGAACATGGGAAGAGGGCAGGGGGAGAACTGTCTGCACTGCCTGATAAACTTGTGCTGCAATGCCACCAGGAAGGACAATCTGAACTTCCACTCTAAGCTGCTTCGTGGTCATTCTTCATCTCAACTATCTCAGCTGACATTCTGAACACCTTATCTTTACCAAAAAGGGAATTTCCTTCTTTTGAAAGATAAAGCAAAACCTGCTGCCTTTGGAAACAAGAAGGTTGGATGTGTAGAAGAGGAAAAAAAAAAGAGAAAATGTGTTTTTCCCTCTTTTTTAAATGGTAGTTGAGGAGCCAATTAATAATAATAACAGAATGAGATTTGGACTTCCTAATAAAAGAAGGTGCAAGTGCTGCACATTTGACAAAGATGAAACACCAGTAGAGCCAAGGGGGGAGGCAGAAGGTTCATTCCATGGCTCCCTACCTGTGCCTGCCCTTCCCCACACGCCCCTTGCCTTGTGCTCATGAATTCCATCCTGCAGGCACCTCCCTGGTTCTCAGGCCAAGGACTAACCAAGATTTCCTCCTCCCCTGGCACCCTGACTGAACCCTGCCAAATGCTGGGATGCTCCTGGAGCTGAGCAGAGGGAAGCAGAGTGCTCAGCCCTGCCCCCCTGCAGGTTCCCAGGGCCCACCCAGGGACTCCCCACGGATTGATTTTCACAGCCTGTGCTGTCGTTTGTTTTCAACACTCTGCTGACCTTTGTGTGAGGGTTTAAACAAAGCTCTGCAGACTCTGGAGGCCATTGCCTTGCTAGTGTCAGTTCATCACTGCAATAAATCTGCCTCGGTGGATGGCAGCCTTGTGTGTGTGTGTTTTTGTGAGGGGGAGGGATCCCCTCACCTGGATCCTCTGTGGATACTGAAGCTTTTCTGGTGGAATCAATGAGAAATTGCAGCTGTTACTGCTCAGTGCTGCTGAGAGCAAGGGCAGGACAACACCCAGCATTTCTAGATGCTGCTTCCTGCTCCTTCAGACGGTGCCCTGTCCCATGTGAATTGCAGAGACACTGCTGGGAGCAGGACACAAGACAGGCCTTCCTGATTTCCCCATAACCATTAGCTGACAGAATCATATTCCCTCCTGTGCTCTCCTACCGCCTGATGGTGTCTTAAATCTTCTGTTCAATGGAGCAGCTTCACCAAGATGCTTCCTGTGGGACAGCAGGCAAATGGGGAAGTGGCATTTGCTTCACCCGCTGATTTAGGAGGAGAATGAAAGCACTTCTGGGTTTTGGGTTCTTTAGAAAAAAAGCTTAAATCTTTCTGGCAGAGCTCTGGATGATGTGACAGCACACGCAGCCCTACACATGGCTAATCTGTGGCGAGACAATGGGGAGCAGCAATTTGTGGTTACCTGATTTTGGCAGAATTCTGGACAATGTGACAGCACACGCAGCCCTACACATGGCTAATCTGTGGTGAGACAATGGGGAGCAGCAATTTGTGGTTACCTGATTTTGGCAGCATTTCCCGCATGGCTCAGCTGCTTCCTTGGCACACGGGCTGGCCCTGGTGCCCAGAGAGCCACCAGTGCACAGAGAGGCTCAGTGTCCCCCTCTGGCTGGGCTGCAGGAGGCACACACAGAACACCTTGGAGCATTTCTGCCCTTCAGTGGGGCTGGATCAAGCCTTGCCCGAGGTGGCACAGCCCACGTGTCCATCCACCTTCCCAGGTTACCCACGTTCCCATGGTGGCTGGCACGAAACATTGATTTCTGCTGGCTCTTTCTGCTCACATCCCTAGGTACAGAAATGGCTGAGTAAAGCACACCCAGACGCTGCCATCATTCCCTCCTGCTCCCTGGAGGGAGGACAGGATGAAGAGGTGACATCTCAGAGCATGCCCCAGCCCAGGGAAAGCGCTTCAGATTAAACAACAACAACAAAGCCACCACTGTCCCCCTTCAGAGCAACTTCGTGTCATAGCAGATGCTTGACAAGCCGGGATCAAAGTCTACTCAAAAAAGAATAGTATAAATGATTAGCTGCTTCTGGGCTTGTTAATTCTTTGTTTCTCACCTTCTGCAAAACCTTTCACAAATCCTCATTTCAGTGGAGCAACAAACTTCCACTTCCTTGGATTTGCAGGCTTCACTTAACAGGATTAGGTGCCAGGATTTCTTTGGAAACCTGTGGTGAAATCCCTCGTTCATGAGTAATGGGGGGGAAAGCTCACAATTTTGTTGTTGCTTTTATAAATTCAAACCTCCCAGGAGGGGAAGGAGTTCAGAGCAGGTGATTGCCACCCACGCCTTTCAGTACTGAGAATGCTTGACTTTTCCTAGCAGGGACAAGAGTGGAGTGGGATGGTCAGAGAACAATCCTGCCTTCCCCTTGGCTGGAAGGGTCTCCAAGTGCAGCAGACCCTCACAAACGTGGGTAAGCTCTCCCCAGGACTTGTGGGAGAAGGTGTTGGCACCAAATCAAAGATGAAGATCCTGCTCAGCGGAAATGAACTGGGAGACAGACGTTAATAGAAAAGATCCTGGGAGCTTAATCTTTTCTGGTTAAGCAGAAGGAAGTGTAAGTAATTATTTGATAATCATCTCTAAGTACCCACATGGAGAGGTGGAGACCTGGACACGGAGGACTCCTCACACCAGCAGATGGAGTTGCAGAAGAGACACTGCCTGGAAGCTCCACGCCTCCAGGCCAGAATTAAGTTAATAATTTTTAATGTTGAGGGCAACTAACCTCTAGATTAACATGATGAAGTTCTCGTAGACTCTCTGTCACAGGAAATTTTAAGAAGAAGATTAGATATTTTTTCATAAAAGGTCTGCCTCAGCTCAATCCCAGATACTAGATTTGAATCTGCAATCAATTTGGGTTCGTCCCAGCTCATGTCACACAGGAAGCCAGAGTAAACGTTAATAATGTTCCTTTCTATATTAAATCCTGGAAAACGGAAAGGCAAGTGAACAGGAATAGTGACTAGAATGCTCACACCCTCTTCTGAGTCATTTGTGAATATGCTCTACTGCTTACATGCAGCACAAATCCCTAAAGAGCTCTTCTGGCACTATCGTGGGGCTTGATCGTTTACTTTCACCATCCCTTTCTTTCATCTACCCGTGTTAGGACCTTCCCTTGCCCTCTCTGGCTGCTTAGTTTCCTCAAAAAATGGATTTGCTGAAGCCTTTTGAAAATTCCAACGGACAGTATAAATCAGATCTCCCTTATTCCATTTATTGATGACTCTGCAAAATGTCCAAGAGGTTTGTAAACTCTCAGGACTCCTTTTGACCTGTCCCAAGTGGACCAAACTACATCCTTTTCATCCAAGTTCATGTCCTGTAGGAGGTTTGTGGTGCTCAGAATTGAGGATTCTGGGTTTTGTTACAACGATCTGTTGGAACACTATTTGGATCTGCTTCAAAGGAAGACTCACAATGAATTAATTCTTTGGGGTTGTCTCTGCTTTTTGCTGGGAGCACAGCAGTGTGGCCTGATGGTGAATCCAAACTGAAACCCACAAATAGTAAATTCTGTCGGTGCAAAATGTTTGTTTTCCTGTAGAAACGGAAAGCAGAATGATGAGATTTCCCGGTCTGGGTGATTATATTGCCTGGATTTCCAAGTGCAATGAAGTCAGCTTCAGCCTTCATGTTTTATTAATGCCTCGTCGCTCAGTAAAATGAGTAATAAACTGGCACTTTGGAGGACTGATGGAGCCATTCCCAAGGCTGGATGACAAGTAACCATTCATTTACTAAGTTCCCTCCAGCAGGATTCAAACAAAGGAAATCAAGGAGCCACTGAAATAAGCACTTTGCGCCAAAGGTGCTCTGCACAAATTCACTTCAGCACCTTCTGTCTGCTTTCCGTGTAAGGACAATGAGGAAGAATGGTCACCTTGGCCAGATTACTACAACAAAATCAATGTTGGACTCAGGATTAAAAACCTGCAACAGCCTTGCTGCCACTTTCAAATCATTACTCAGCATTCTGTAGCAAAAATCCCAATTAGTTTGAGGGGTTCTTTCCTCATAAATCCACTCTTTCCTCCTAATTCCTCTTTATAAAGGGAGCAAGGAGAGAGGATCTGAAATAGGGGAAAACAGGCAGAAGCACTCTTAGATCTGTGTTTTGCCCGAGTGAGAACAGGAAATTCACAGATATTATCACTCCCATGTGCACTGCTGGGACAATTTTCCTCTCTACTAGAAATTAAACCAGGGAAACCATATGCCCTGCTTAAATTTTCTAAGCAAGGCTCATTTGTAGCGTGTCAAGCTGCCAGCCTTTGTGACTGCTCACTGAAGCAAGTTTTATTGCTACAGGAGATGAAATAAGGAAGATGCTCACCAGAGAGAATCCAAAAGATTTCACCAAGGCCTCTCAGCAAAGCGGTGGTAGGAACTAAAATGCAGGATTTCCTAATTCCTCATGCCATAATCAGCCCACTGGAACAAGCTATTCCTCTCCACTTGTGCTTGTTCAGTGCTGCCTCTTAACACCAGAATCCAGCTGTTGCCACTGAGCTGAAAGCAGCTTTTGTTAAGCATTTCCCTAAATGCATTCCCAGGCAGGTTTGTTTGCACTAAACCTGATGAGCCAGCTGCCACAACTTCTGGAACGAGCCACTTCAATCTCCAGCTGACAGCAATGTTCTGACCAAAAAGGAAATCCCAGGCTGGATTTTTATGGCTTGACAGCCTCTCGGTTTTTTCTGTGGTGTATAAGGAAAGGGATAACAGTGCAGTACACAAGGGCTGGCATTGCATTATTCAGAGGACGTCCTTCACCTGCTATTCCTGCAGATTCCATACACTGGCCCATAGATCATCAGGAACCAGAAGTCTTCGTGAGGCAAACAGAGCAAGTGGGATTAACAAAAAAAGAGCCAAGGTTTGTAGTCAGAAAAGGAGAAGGCCCTGCTGTTCCAAGGTTGTTCTGCATTTCAGACCAATAACAATGAGCAACCTCCCAGGCAGAGTCAGCCAAGGTCTCTGAGCCTCCAGCAGATCTCTCTGCCCCCTCCACCTGTGTGCTCCCTGAGCCTGAGGGAAGGCAATGGGGATCCTCCCAGCCCGTGGAGCTCTGGAGAACTGGAACTCACTGCAGTCCGTGGGAATCACTGTGCTGGGAGACAGTCCTTATCCTGCTGCCCTTGGCAGAGGTCAGTCTGGAAGTGCTGGAGGTGAGCGTGTGTTTCCCAGAAGGAATGGCAGCACATGCGTGACATGGATTTATGCTTGCAATTCAATAAGTCTGCCTGCCTGAATCCAACCCTAATTGTAGTGTGTCTCACTGATGATTTAGAGCATTTGATTTACTGATCTGATTTTACTCTTCCTGCAATTTCACCTCTTTGAGCAGATCTTGCCAGCAGGTTTTCATTACCAAATAGGTGGGTTTTTTAAATAGCACAATTGCAAGTCATAATCATAAATATCAATCTTCATAACTCATCTGAGCACTCCATGTTCTTGTAATGTCGTGTGTCAGGATTCTGCTGCAGAGATAAAGCCCCATCCATGCAGCTGCCAGCCTCTCATTCCTTTATTGATTCTGCCCTATTTGCCGTAATTGAGTTTTTATCCCTACCTTGCTCTTCAGTGTATAAATGCCCATCAGAGAGAGGGAAAGAGACAGCCCAGGGAGTTCCACGCCTCGGCTCCTCTCAGCAGAAGAGGGTGCTGTGCAACTCTGATTTAAATGGATCCTTCAGCAACTGAGGCAGTTCAGCTGAGGATTGCCTGTCCAGGTATCAAACCATGTTATTCACACGTCAGCAGATGACTAGGAAGAAGTTTATATTCCTTATTTTCCACTGAATGGGATGAAGAAGAGAATAATCTGCAATTTTCCAGCACTGACTCATCTGAGTTGCCTGTGTTAAAGCAAGCCTTGAAGGGGACTTTTTTTTTCGTTTATTATCCAGGACACGTCATTGCTCTGAAATGTTTGCACGTTTAAAATCCAGATTCACCTTTAATTTCGTTTGGACAGCTCTATTTCTAGGTGTGTTTGCAGGTGTGGGTTTAGGGACTGCAGCCAGGGAGCCTCTCTGCTATTACTGCAATAAACAGTGAGTTACCTGCCCTGGCACAAGGGGCAGGGAGCTGGGTAAGGACTTTCCTCCTCTTTGAAAGTCCCAAGAATCCAGCACAACGATTGCTCTGACACTCGGGAGTGACACTGTGCATACAGAGATATCCTGGACTGAACTATTCCAGCCTGGAACTGGGAACCATCACTGGGGCCGTGCAGCAAGAACGAGGTGTGGATGTGTGAGCTGGTTGGGAGGAAGCAGAACATTTTTGGCCTTTTTGTGCTTCTGCCACTAGAGAGCAGGAGAAGGGTTCTCCAGGGTGAATATGGAGCATGAGGGAACAGCCTACATCCAGAGGTACAGGTGAAAGTTCTTACAGCACTACACCACCCTGTGTTGCATGGGGACAAGCTGATTCTTTATTTCTTCTAGCCTAGATGCCACCCAAGGAGAACAATATTCACTATTAAGGGTTGTACTCTGCCAAAATCTACCTAGAATGAAGGGCACTACATTCATGTGCTTTGTGGTCTGTGATAATTATTCTGTAGGTATTTTTGCATCATTAGGACACACATCTCTCTGAACCATGAATAATTGGTTCTATGTTTTCAGCTTTTCAGTTTTTTCTAATGTTTTGGAAGATAGAGGATGAAACTACAGCTGTGGATCAAAGAGGAGAAGCGGTCTTCACCCTCCAGTTCTGCTCTCCCTTCCTTTTTCCTTGCACTCACGGGACTTTCACAAACATTTCTATTTCCTAATCCAGAAAATGTAAGAGTTTTTTGTTTTGCTTCCTTAGTTGTCTGACAGATTAGAAGAGTCCATCAGTTTTTAAAGCCCCTGCTGAGAGCCAGAGGCAGTAAAAGCAGCAGTGTAGGAGGTGGCTGGGGAAATGCAGCTCCCCTGTTTCAGAGGCAGTAATCTCTAGCTCAGCTTCATTGTGGCACACAGAACAGCAAGGTGAGGTCCAGACGCCAGGAAGGGACTCCTTGCCAGGAAAGCTGTTGGGATGTTTTGAGAAAGAAGTGCTGGAAGGCCTGCAGGACACTGTGTCCTGGGCTCTGCCTGGGCAGTATCAGATGGTGCCTTTAGGGGAGGACTCTGATTTCAGCTGTACACGTAACTCGGGTAAAAAAGTACAGAGCGACTGCGATCCGCCTTCCTTCTCGTCATGGGAGAAAGGACAAAGCAGTGAAGCGCACAATGAAGAAGATCCCAAACAGAAACAATGGATGCAGAGCGTATTTCCCATCCACATCCTGTGCAGGGTCTGTAGGAGATTGTTCTTCCTGCCGGTCACACGGTCCTGCAAAACCTCCTGGAAAAGGATGCTGCAAACCCGGCTCTTACAAGCAAGTGTTGCCTGGGCCTTATGAGTGGTTATGATTGGATGTTTGCATGCAGCAGCCCTGTCACAGCCATGCCACGGGCACGGGAGTGACACTGATCTGTTCAGGCAGAATTCCTGGGATTTCACACTCCAAGGAGCTTGTTCTTGTGCTGTGTGTTTTAGAGCACATGCACAGTAAGGACAAGGGGACAAAGGCAGGCAGGTACCAAGCGGAGTTTCTCAGCTCAGCTACTCTCAAGTCCATTCAGATTCCCCTCTGCTTTGTTCCTTCACAAAAGTAGCTTTTTCCACTGAAGTCATTTTCCCCGCAGGTTGGATCGGCAGCTTGTGCTGAAACCCAAGCCAGCGCTTTTCCCGACGGCGATAATCAGCTAAGGTTCCACTTTCCATATTGACTGGCCTAGTTAAGGCACAGGCATGGTCTGGAGAGCTGCAGAAATCTCAGGAGCCAGGCAGGGGAGCACAGCCTCCCTTACTCACAGGGAACAAGGTACATTTGCTTGCACACTTCAGCTGCAAACTTCCTCAAGTGGACTGCTGCAATCAAGGAACAAATTATCTCCATTATAGTAATGTGGTTTGGACAAAAATCCTGTTAAAAGTTCTCACTGGGAAGCCAGAGTTTCTCAGGTTTAGAATGGACAGGTCGACCCTGTGATCTGACCTCAGCTTGGCTTATAAATTTGTTTTAGATTCTTTTTCAGGTTAACTGAATTAAATGCTTGGTAGGAATTAAAGCTAGAAAATAGAGAGGAAATGAAGATCTGGCATGGCTTTGAGAAAGGAAGATGTGGAGTAGGAATCTGTCCCTAAACTTCATTACTTGTCCATGTTTTAAAGTTAAAAGGGTGTTTATAGTTAGTACAAAAGGTTGTGTCATCTGTCTCCAACTTCCTTAGTGGGAAATTCTTCCAGAACATACCTGGCTTGATGCTTAGAAAGCTCTTTTCCAGCTTTTCAGCCTGAATTTCCTTGTGGGGCACTCACGGCTGTGTACTCCTGTCCCAGTGTGTATGGGGTCACACACAGAATCACAGACTGGTTTGGGTTGGAAGGGTCCTTAGAGCCCATCCAGTGCCACTCCCTGCCATGGACAGGGACACCTTCCACCATCCCATTCCCCTGTCCAGCCTGGCCTTGGACACTGCCAGGGATCCAGGGGCAGCCACAGCTGCTCTGGGCAGTGCCAGGGCCCCAGGCTGACCACACCACACCACACAGCTCAGTATCCTTGGCAAACCTGCTGGGGGTTCACTTGATGCCACTGTCCCTGTCACTGACAAAGATGTCAACAGCACCAGTCCCAGTCTGACCCCTGAGGACACTACTGGTCACTTGGACACCGAGCCACTGACCACAACTCTTTGGGTGTGACCATCCAGCCAATTCCTTACCCAACCTGGGGTCCATCCATGAAATCCATGTCTCTCCAGTTCACAGACTGGGATCATGCAGGACAGTGTCTGATGCTTTGCACAAGTCCAGGCAGATGATTCAGTTTCCCTTCCTTCACCCCTCAACACTTTAATCCTGTCATAGAAGGTCACCAAATTTGTCAGGCAGGATTTGCCCTCAGTGAAGCCATGCTGGCTGTCACCAATCACGTCCTTATTTTCCATGTGCCTCAGTGCAGATCAGCTCCATCTTGCTGGGTTCTGCGGTGAGACTGCCTGGCCTGTAGTTCCCCAGACATTCCCTATTTCCCTGTTTAAAAATACATGTATTACATTACTGAAATTCCCTTGCTGCCAGCCTTGTCCTCAGCAGATTGAGTGGGATTTAGTCCTGCTGCAATTCTAATAACTTAGTGAGGGGTCATCACTCTGCTCTGCTTTTGTTTGTTCTGTTGTGATGGGCTTCATTAGAGTGATTGAGAGAATCCAAGCTAAACCCAGTCCTTCCTGTTCAGGCACTGCATTAAAAAAGGCTCAAAGCTGCTGTCTGAGAGAGCTGATGTTCTAACTGAAGGGTCAGGGAGCAAAGAGAGGCCAAGGGTGGGAAGGTGCTTCAGTCATGCTCACACAGTCACTCAGCGGGGAAGGCAGGTGTAGGGCAAGGTGTCCTGAGCACCAAGCCAGGTCAGGGTACCCACACTGAGTCTCTGCTGTGACACTTTGAGATGTCAACTCATTTTGCATTGCCACAGCCTCACCCTGCCACTGTGTATGTAACAGATCACATCTAAACCAGCTCCAGTCTCAACAGATCAGTTCACACAGTGCAGAGTGGAATGTATGTGGTTGCACTGATGAATAACCCTGGTGTCCCTGCAGGGCTGCAGTCACCCAGCTCATGTGTACAGCCCTGGTGTGTCCCTGCACCACCCAGCTCGGGTGTACAGCCCTGGTGTCCCTGCAGGGCTGCAGTCACCCAGCTCGGGTGTACAGCCCTGGTGTCCCTGCAGGGCTGCAGCCACCCAGCTCGGGTGTACAGCCCTGGTGTCCCTGCAGGGCTGCAGTCACCCAGCTCGGGTGTACAGCCCTGGTGTCCCTGCAGGGCTGCAGCCACCCAGCTCGGGTGTACAGCCCTGGTGTCCCTGCAGGGCTGCAGTCACCCAGCTCGGGTTTACAACCCTGGTGTCCCTGCAGGGCTGCAGTCACCCAGCTCGGGTGTACAGCCCTGGTGTCCCTGCAGGGCTGCAGCCACCCAGCTCGGGTGTACAGCCCTGGTGTCCCTGCAGGGCTGCAGTCACCCAGCTCGGGTGTACAGCCCTGGTGTCCCTGCAGGGCTGCAGTCACCCAGCTCGGGTGTACAGCCCTGGTGTCCCTGCAGGGCTGCAGCCACCCAGCTCGGGTGTACAGCCCTGGTGGCCCTGCAGGGCTGCAGCCACCCAGCTCGGGTGTACAGCCCTGGTGGCCCTGCAGGGCTGCAGCCACCCAGCTCGGGTGTACAGCCCTGGTGTCCCTGCAGGGCTGCAGTCACCCAGCTCGGGTGTACAGCCCTGGTGTCCCTGCAGGGCTGCAGTCACCCAGCTCGGGTGTACAGCCCTGGTGTCCCTGCAGGGCTGCAGTCACCCAGCTCGGGTGTACAGCCCTGGTGTCCCTGCAGGGCTGCAGTCACCCAGCTCGGGTGTACAGCCCTGGTGTCCCTGCAGGGCTGCAGTCACCCAGCTCGGGTGTACAGCCCTGGTGTCCCTGCAGGGCTGCAGTCACCCAGCTCGGGTTTACAGCCCTGGTGTCCCTGCAGGGCTGCAGTCACCCAGCTCGGGTGTACAGCCCTGGTGTCCCTGCAGGGCTGCAGTCACCCAGCTCGGGTGTACAGCCCTGGTGTCCCTGCAGGGCTGCAGTCACCCAGCTCGGGTGTACAGCCCTGGTGTCCCTGCAGGGCTGCAGTCACCCAGCTCGGGTGTACAGCCCTGGTGTCCCTGCAGGGCTGCAGTCACCCAGCTCGGGTTTACAGCCCTGGTGTCCCTGCAGGGCTGCAGTCACCCAGCTCGGGTGTGCCTGCACAGACACATCAGGGTGGAAATGCTGCTGCTCAGGTTGCCAGGGCAGCTCAGAAGAGCACTCCAGATAGGGGCCATTTCCCAGGCAGGAAGGTGCCTGTGGATCTGGGGTGTGAGGGCAAAGGTTGATGCAGAAAATAGCAACCACAGTTCCTGTCTTGTGTTCTCAGCTCTGGCTGTGGCTCATTACCTGAATTCTGTTTAAAGTGCTGTGCCTCCAGCGACTCATATCAGCACCTCTCCCCACCCTGATAAGTAAGCCCACCCTCCTTCTCACAAATGAAAACCAAAAGATGTTGAGTTGCTCTTAATTTAATGCCAATAGCTTCCCCACATCCTACATACGATGTGTGGCCATGGACAAGACCTGGGGCCTCAGGAAAAACTGGAGGTAAGTTTTCATTAAAATGTATCAGCAAAAGGGAAGAGAAAGCAAAGGAATTTTGAGGAAAAATCTGCAGAGGCACCGCATTATGAAAGAAGGAAACAGTAAAATGCCTCCTTTCCCACTGTGGTGAAATTGCATCTATAATGTGGTGTTCTGTGGTGGGCTCCTTATTCACAGTTTGTAGAGGGTTCAGAAAAAAGTGACACAAGTGATGAGGGAGCTGAAAGGACTGACCTGTGCAGAAAGATTAAATTAATTCAATTAATTATGTATAGCTTGGCTCAGCAGTGACTGGGGGCCCTAAAAGCCATCTCCCAGTAGTTGAAGGGTTTGAATACAAGAAGGGCAATCCAGTTTGTTATGGGGTGCTATCATGGGAAAGAAGGGGAAGGGGAATGGAGTAAAGGCAGCACAGGTTAAAGCCCCAGAGTTTCCTGCCAGTGACATACTGATGCTACATGAACCGTGCAACTGAGAAGAGACGTGTCCAAGACTTGTGGAAATAAAGGTCTTGAGCACAAATGCCCAAACAGCTCTGATATCCAGAAATGGAACGCTGGAAGGGAAGATGCTCTGAAGTCAGTGTAGAAGTCACTTCACCTACTGCAAGCTCCTGGATAAGTGTTCTGAGTCCTTAGGAGAAAGGAAGCAGCTGCCCCTGTGAAACTCAGGCAGTGTCACGGAACGAATGTCTTGGCACCAGCAGAGGCCTGGTCATGCACGGAGGGACAGCAGCCTTGTGGAGCAGAGCTCGTGGTGACACTGAGGAGAAGGATCTCCAGGAAAGGACACCTGAATGAGTCCCACTTTCCGTGAGCCTGCCCTTGAATGCAGCCGAGGAGCAGAGTCAAAATGGAGGGAGGCAACTTCTCTACAAGTGTAGCTTTCAGCCTCACCCCTCCGTTTTCTTGTGGCCACACATTTTCAGTCTCAGAGCAAACTGAAAGTGGTCCAACACTTGCAAATTGCTTGGTATCCCACAGAGCTCTCACAAAACCAGGGGCTAATCAGAGGACCGAGCAGGACAGCATTGTGTGTGTGAACAGCTACACCTGTTAAGTTCCTGCAGGCAGCCTTCATAACTCTGCTAGAAAGCACAATGTTGCCCTAATTCCGGAGAGAATTCCACCTTATATCTGTAAAATAGGGAGCATTACAATCCGGTGCTTCCTCACAATATTATGAACTTGATAATCTATTTGCAAAAAAGCCCAGAACTCTCTGGATAAAAGAGCAAAGGGCTGATGCTTGTCCAGGTTCCCTGGACTTTACCAGCTCTGCAGGGAATCAACATTATGCTATGGACAAAGGCTAAAAACTCTCACCTTACTACAAATGATCCCACTGCCACCAACTGACATCTCCCAAACCAATAACAACCAGCCTAGTTATTCCCAAAATCCAGCTCTTTCTTTATTCTTAGGTAGTAAAGGTCTATATCCAGTCACCCTGTTGGAGAGGACTGCAGGCACTCCAAGAGGTTCAACGGCCCAAAGGTCAGGGACAGCTTTTTCCCCAAAATCTCCTCAGACAGTCCTTTCCAGCAGATCTGATTTGCAAGCTGCTGGAAGATCAGCTCAGAGTATCTTTAGAAATTACAAAGTATTGAGTGCACACCTTGGAGAAAAAGCCACACAGATAAGATCGGGATATCAGTTTCAGCTAAAACGTTGGGATTGTGCTTGAAAGAAATCAAATGCTTTCAAATTACCAAGCTTATCTCTTTGCCTTGTGTTTCTCCTGTGCCTTGAAGACATCTGTGCTCAAAGCTTTTCCCTTTCTCTGGACAATGGGGGCTGCAAAGGAGCCTTTTCAGTGTGTCAGGTCAATAGTCCAAAGACTGAGAAGGATTTGTGCTATAGATAGTAACAGCATCAAAGAGGCCATTACATCTTCAGCACCAGTAATCCCCATTTTAAAAACTCCATTATCTGACTGGTTCTTCATTTGCTTGTCACGTAATCCTTGTTGTTGTGGTAACTCTGGAACGAGTGCTGGGAGCTTAATAGAGACAGTGATGGAATTGCTTGTCCCTGGCTTTAGTCAGGATGGTTATGGGCAAGACAGAAAGAAATCAGGGACTAATGGAGAGTTCAAAGATGATAACTGAGCCAGGAATACAGTCTGGGAGGGTGCTGCTGTGATTCTGAAATACTTATCAGACCTTCTTGGGGACTGACCTTTTTTCTGATTTCCATGAATCATTCAAGAATAAATCCCTGACTCTATTTTTCAGAAAACCATTCAGTTCAAGTCATAAATAGTGAACAGGTCTGTTCTCTGGATCAGAGATTGCTGAATTTCTACAGAAATCAATGTCTGCTCCTGGGATGATGGAAAATAGGTTCTTTTATTACCCAGAACAGCAATTATTTGTTAATATTTATATCCTCTTCTAGAAAATTAGATGTCTTGGGAGAACAAAAAGATGCAGCACCTCTCTGTGCCTAGGCTGCCAGCTGTCGTCGAGTTCAAACTGGTACAAAACTGAATGTATTGACCTCCACAGGAGTGCCTGGTTTCTTTTGGAGGACATGGGCTGTAACTCAGGCAGCTGCCTTCTCTTTCATCAGTGATCTGAGGGCAGAAGCAGAGCTCATTTACCATCAAAACCGAAAAGGAAGCCCAATAGGTTTGGAAGCCCATCATGGCTTAGCTGGAGAAGAATCCCTTGCTGTCAAAGACTTCTCAGTAACCAAAAATGAGTCAGGAAGGAGAGGCTGCGACTCAGAGGGATCATCCCTCTGATCTGGAAGAGTCCATCAGGTGTAAGAAGGACCATGCTGCCAAGTGCATCTAAATCCCAAATCCAACCTCTCCACGCCAGAGCCCTCTGCAGCCCAGGAAAAACCAGGTTTCTGCAGGATTAGGGAGAGATTATCACAAAGCTCTCTTCCTAAGAACGTGCTAAAATAGGGAGCACAAAGAAGAACAGTTATGGCACCAAACACTGTCAGATCATCTTTAACTCTCGGGAACCTGATGCAAAGTCTGTTTTAAAACAGCTTTTGCAGAGACAGTGCCTCAGGCAGCCCCGAGGCACAGGACCCATGACTAAACAGTACCAAATGAGAAAATGTGGCTTCTCCCTTAACAAGCAACCTCTGTAGTGTGCCTCCTGAGTGGGACTGAAAGGGCTCAGCACTCAGCTGGAGCAATATGGACTTCTGGGGAACAGCCTAATAATATTTAGCCTTGAACTGGAGCAAAGCATCCCGTGGAGCAGAAGCCAAGCTGCCATGTCTAAAAGGATAGCTCAGGAGCTGTCCATGGAAGAGCCTGTAAAATATGAAGGCACTAAAAGTGGTTAGGAAATAAGGCAGCTATTTGGTTGCTTCCAAAATAAATTGCTAGGAGTTAAGGAAGAAAATATGTCCTCATCTCAAGCTGCTGTGTGTGTGAAGGAGGGTAGGAACAAAATGTTTCCTTTAGAAAAGGCTCCCAGTGTTTGGTCAGTAAATGACATGTGCTGGGGATGGATGGAAATTCTCCAGTGCTGCCTAATGAATGGCAGCTGGCACCCATCAAGGACTGAGGAGATATGATAGCTGGAATCTCCTGCCTGGAGCTGAGGGAGGGGGCAGCACCATCCTTCACTGCCTTCACTGTCACCCGAACAAAGGTGTGACATCTCTTTCTGGCTGCAGTGTTTGGACACCAAGCAGCCTCAACAAGAGTGATTTATTACTGTGTGCTCTTCATTTATTCTGTGCTGTGAATTTGCAGGAAACAGCAGTTAAAGAAATGGGAAGATAAACCCGAGTTTCAAATTGCCTTGGTGTGACACTTTAGCAAACAAAAGAATTGCTTTACCATAAGTTGCTTGTGATGATCAGGCTGCAAGTGGCTTTAGGAGATTCCTTCGAAACAGCAGCTCTGCATTGCCTGCATTCCCAGGGTCAGGGAGGCTGAGTGAGGAGACAGAGAAGGGAACACTCATCTTTTAGTGATCTCTGGTGAAGCTGCAGTGTTGGGATCCTCAGTCCTGCACCCAGCCCTGCCCTGAGCTCTGCTGTTTCCATGTTTGCTCCCAAGTTGTCTTTTCTGGACTGATTTTGGTCATGAGCCCTGTCCTCCTTGCCCAGTGAGGTGCTGTGGGACTGTGCCCTGTGGGGAGGATGTTGCCCCTGCCTGTGCTGTGGGCTTCCTGAGCTGCTGGCATGCCTTTCCTTCGGAACAGCCCTGCTTCTCCTGCTCCTTCAGTAATTCCACCTCTTTGTGAGGGCAAAGGGTGTGTGAGAGCGGTGGCATGCTTGGGAGTGGAATGGAAGAAGCAATTCTTCCCTGAGTACTTTCTCATTTGCAGTTCTCTCCTTTTGCATACATTCATCATGGAATTCACTGACAGTTAACAAAATGAAACAATGGTCTCAGGACTAACTAGGCTGGGGGAGATGGCAAGGAGTGTTTTAAAAATTTGGGGTAGGGTTTGGAAAAAGAGCAACTAGAGAATGGCTCACACTGCTCCACCTGCAGAGAGCCAGAACCAATGTCTGCACCTGATGACTGCACTGAGAGCACTAAAGGATTTCAGTTTGCTCCCCAACTAAAACTGCCTTGCCTATTAAGAACTGAATGAGCCATGGAAAGCAAACTTTCTCCCTTTTTAGAGCAGTGCATGCAAGGAGAGGACAAGGTTTTCTGCTTGAATCATTTGATAAATATGCAAAAGTCTGGAATTCTTCAGGGCTGTTAAATATTTATCATTATGAAAACCATCCATTTTCAGTGGGAGTGGAATTTGAAAAGGAGGCACAAGCTTTTGGGCAGGTGAGTAATCTGAAGGATGCATGCCTCAGTTTCCCAGATGAAGCTTTTCACAACATAAGCACGAAATACTTCCAATGGGATGTGCCCCTGTCTAAAGATATTAAAGGATGAGTGGATCCACTGAAGTATGCTTCTGTTCCATAGATGGATTTGCCTTCATGTTCTATTCAATTTAAAGTAATGAAATTATAAAATCTCAGTACAACAGAATGAAGAAAATGCTGCTCATGCTGCAGAGCTCACAGCAAATTGTACTCATGTCTCACTCAAGCATGTGAATTGCAATGATGCTCATTTCCCAGCAGTCTGCCTCCCAGGGAACTTAATAGACTTCTTCTTGCCCTTCTTCGAGAAGAGCATTTTAATATCCCAAACTTGCAAATAGGGTCATATGCAATTCCATGACTCCCCCAAGGTTACAGCATCTCTCAGTTTCCAATCCAAGCACTAGACAGTTACTGAGCAAAGTAAATTTCAAGTGTAGCTCCCACACTGGGGAAGATGTCCAGGAACAAACGTGCCTTAAAGCCAGAGCACATCTATCTCTAAGGATGATTTGTCACACATACTCAGAGGCCCTTTGCTCTTAAGTTTACCCAGAGAAAACAAAGGTCTGAATTTGAGCACTGAACTCCAGGCACTTCCAGCTTCTAGAACTGCTGGATGGACAACAGCGCCAGGATCAAACTTCAGGCTGTTCCAACATCCTCACACCCTGCTGGAAAACACGAAGCCCTAAAGCAGGATTGCCTGGAGCAGGCATTACACCGATGGGATTGTGGCCCTTGGGGCTGGAAAACATGGAGGCTTAAAGCAGGATTGCCTGGAGCAGGCATTACACCGATGGGATTGTGGCCCTTGGGGCGCTCGGCTCCTCACTGCAGCTCAGAAAGGCATTAACTCTGAGCACCTCTGCTCCTCAGCAGTTGCTGTGTGCTGCCAGCGGGACAGCAGAGGGACCCAGAGGCCCCAGAGGCGCTGTGCTGGACCATCGTGTCACACCCCGCAGGAATGCGGTGGGCTCGGGGTCGGAACTGGGACAGGGCCTGACACGGAAAAGCCTTTCAGCTCGCTCACCCAGCACACCATCAAACAGCAGCGAGGCACGCACATCTGGCTAAAGGCTCTCCTCCTGCATTGTTACAGGCTCTTGGAAGGAAGATGGATGGATGAGAGCAGTGAATATGTGGGACAGTGGGAATGCCTCTAAAATAGCATCCCCTGGCACTAATAGCTGCTCTGCTCTGTACCTGAAGGGGAAAATGCCCGTTTGCTTTGCCTTTCTTGTTGCTGCTGCTGCTGCTGCTCCTACACAGAGCTCTGAAAATAGATCTGTACAGTAAACAGCTCTGGGGGAAAAGGTATAATTGATGATGATGTCTTGGATAGAGGCACCCTGTTGATAATGAGACTGGGATAAAAAGGCATTTTCCACAGCATAAATTTTCACTTTTTTCCACCACTGACGTGATGCTTTTGGGGTTCTTTTGAGTTTGTCTGAGGTATATATTAGCCATAAAGTATGTGAGATAGTACTACCCAGCCTTGACAATACTTTGTATATTGGCCTGAGTCTGATACACATTTCCTTTTGTTCTCCTTTACTAGCAAATATTTATTTCTCTAACTTGGTCTTTTAGCTCAAGTAAAACTTAGTAGTGGTGATCAGTGTCTTATCTTGACAAAACCAAGATGGAGATACGGAAGCAGAACTCTCAAACAAACTAAAGTGTGAAGTTCATTAAATAGCGAACACATGAAAGACATAAGACCTTTTAAGTAATGTCTGCCTAACAATGTTATTCAATATTTAATGTTTTTCCTCATCTAGAATTGTTATCTTTCACCACCACCACCAAAATAAATAACAACATGAATCTGTGATGTTTGCCTTGTAGTCTTAATTTGGAAGATGCTGCATTCAAGAAGGAATAAATATTTTGAGAACCAAAAGAAAGCAAAAAATGGGATGTAACTATGTTGTTGAAGGAACTGTATTTAAACTGCCACAGCTGACAAGCTCAGCCAGAGAGGCAAACTTAAAATACACCAGATTTCTCCAAGTGGGCTGCTGCTCACATGGGAGAAATGATCCAGGCATCCTCTCCAGGTGGCACAGGCAATTGGAATTCCTTATGCCACCACAGAATGAATTCTTAAAAATCTGATTTACTGTAAGGTATTTTAGAATACCTGCACCGATGACACTGGGATGTTTCCTGGCTGTTTTCTCAGTGAGCCTGAGAGCAGAGCTAAGCCCATGAAGCCAAAGCTGAGCATGCTTTGGAAAAGAAGGCTCACACAAATGGCTCTCAACATTGCTGAGAGCAGGAGAAGAATCCCATCCAATCCCAAATTCCATAACAACATTAAAATAGCAAAAGCACTGATTAATTAAGCTGTAAAATTTCTACCTCCAGACCTCAGAGGCAGAAGGAATGATAGAACCAATTAATATACAAAAGCAGAAATAAATAGAACAGCCAGCTGCCCGGAATCCCATTAACTTCTAAAATAAGCACAATGCTGAAAATAACATTTAATTTTATGAACTTTTTACTTGGAAAAAATCTTACTTGATCAGTAAGATCTATCCAAGTAAAAGGATGATTCTAGGATTTCACACTAACAACAGCAGAAATAATAACATAATTTAGTTGATTTATGCATTTACAGAGTTTAATTAGTGGCTACTGAATAATTAGTGACCTGTAGGTTATATCCAGCACTTATGTATACAAAATATTAAGTATTTTAAATTCAAGCCCCCCCCCAGCCTAATTCTTGACTACTGGAGGACAGAAAACTTTCTGAACTGGTTCCTTTCCCACGGCTCTCTGCACTGAGGTTTTCAATGTGTATTAACAGTGAATAATTCTTAATTATTAAAAATAATTCTTAATATCTTACTATCATTCTTCCAGTAACCACAATACTCCTACTAGCATCCAGTATTTTAAGATACATTCTCCTAAGGTACTTGCTGCTCCTAGAAAGCTGCAGCAGGGACTCAGGCTGCTGATCAATAATTCCCAAAGCAAAATCTCTTGATCCTTCACAGAGTCGTCTTTATATTCTAGTTAGAAGGTGTCCTATATATATATATATATACACATATATATATATATACACACACACACACACACTCACACACATACGTATATACACATATATACACATATATATACACGTATATATACATGTACATATACATATACCTATACCTATACATATACATATACATATACATATACATATACATATACATATACATATACATACAGGAGATGGCAGAAAGAATCAATTTTGTTTTTCTCACTTGAGCCTTTGTGCTGTGTCGAGCACCCTTTTGTACTGTGACCACAACAAGATGTTTCCAAGGGGATAACATGGAGATTGCAAGGGGATGATATGGAGATTCCAAGGGAATCTACAGGAGCAGCCAAGAGGGCCTGCAATGACACAATCCTGCTGTAGGACGCTGTGCTGGTGTCCCTGCTGGCACCAGGTCAGTGTCCCATGGCATCCCCAGCTGTCCCTGCCGTCCCCAAGGACACTGCTCTGTCCACCACAATGGCCCTGGCAGGAACAGGCAGAACAAAGAGAAGCCTTTATGAGTCATGGGCAGAGCTTTCCAACAGCTGCTAAAGGAGCAGTTCAGAACTCCATACCGGGGCTAACAATTATTCTCCCTGGCTTTTAATAGCTGCAAGTCTTTCCACTGCCTCCGGTGAGCTTAATGCAGCAACAGCAAGGTGAGTGCTGCCTAGGGGAGCTGTGTCAGTGCAGCTCTAATGCACACTTTAAGTCTTAGGGAATTCAGTGGGAATGCTCCACATCCATGCTCCATCCATTACCTCGCACCGAAATACCTTTCAGAGCGCTCAGAGCACCATGAGGAACATCTGTCACTGGTTCTTCTGACCTCTCAGCAGGGGGAAAGCACGTGCAGCTCAGCTGGAGCCAGCTCCACATCACACACTCGGTGTCAAATGTCAGGATGTCGGGCACCTCGCACTGAGGCAGAAGGAGCCTGGATTTGTCAAGGTCCTTGGCTCCTTTCTAGAAGGTACCAGTGATGAATGCTTTGCTCAGGAGTGATTTGTTTGACCAGACCCGGGTGCCTGCAGTCAGATCTCACTCACTGACTCAGCTCTCTCCATAGTCAATGCAGGCACAGCTCCATTGCTGCTGAGAACACAGAGCCTGAGGAGACTCAGGGAGGCTGCAGAGCTAATATTTTCCTTCAATAAATGAGTCTTCAGATTGTTTTTACTATGAAATGCACAAGTTTGCAGGTGCATCTCTGCAACTTTTAATTACGAACACCCTGAGCTGGTTTTAATGCAACCCTGGGGTGGGTGTTCAGAATACAATGGGAGTGTGTTTGACATCTCCGTAATGGTTTTTTTCTGGGAATGGATGTGCCCATTCACAAGGAAATCCTATTCAATAACCTTCTTGTGTCAGCACAGTCAGAATTAATCACGTCCTCCATTACACAGGGGAGAAGTTTCCATATCCCACAGGAATATGTTGCAGCCTGGGTAGAAATCCTCTCCCTGAGTTACTGATTGTTTTGACAAGTAGGGTCAAAGTGTGTCCCACAATTACCCCGGGTTCTGAGCAGCTGCAGTGCTGCTGAGCTGAGGTGTGTAAATATATTTATATATGAACACTTCTGTACTTCAGCAGCAACGAAGTGCCTCACAGTCCTGGTTTTCTGGGCCTGCCTGCACATCTGGAGCGCTCACAGCAGTTCCACAAAAAGCCCACATTCTGCTGACTTCCTCACCTTGGAACTGCTGCAGAGAAAGATTACAGAAGAAAACTCCTCCAGTCAGCTCCAATTGCTGGATAGCACACTGGTGTGACAGCCTTCCCAACAGAAAATGAAGTGGAAATCATTTTAAACTCAATGAATGCGTGTTTTTAGAGGCAGAGTATGGACTGCTGAGATTCTGAGTGCTTCAGAGCAAGGAAAGGCTGTTGCAAATTGACTGAGTGGAATCAAAGTACCTCCTTGTCCATAGTTTAATAAAAATTAGCACCTAAACTGCAAACATTTGTACAAGTGATACACAGGCTCAACACACGGAGATGCTTCTGCTTTCCTGGGAATGCTCAGGGTTTCCATTTGGCAAAGCTTCAGCAGTGGCATCTTGCAGAACTAGAACGTGGGGCAGAAATTACACTTCTCCACTCTCAAAATGCAACAGAACAAACAGAAAATCAGATTTCCAAGCAAATCTGTCATGATGGAGCTGTCAAAGTTGAACTGGGAAAAAGGAAACAAAATTCCCTGGATCCAGCATTTAACACTGGTAAGAAAGCAAATAGAAATGTCTGCCTGCACCCACAGAGAAATACACACAGAAAGTAATTCAAATTAACTTCCTGAGAATCCACAGATAGGAAAGCTTTGCCAATTCCTTGTGGGAATGAAACAAAGATTGGCAAAGCGATAAATAAGGATTTATCTGTCAGTAGAACAGAGTGTGATTTAATACAGCAATATTCAAAATCAAACATATACAAAGAAAATATGGAAATATCTGAAGATTAGGGGATTGTACCCTGACAGTGGCCCTGAAAAGAACTGTCTGTGTGAGCTCTTGGGGCTTCTGTGACCATGGACTATAAGTAGCTGGTGGGTGAGGAAGAAGTGTGAAGATCTGTGAAAAAGACGTCTTAACTAAGAAAAAAAAATAACTGTGTAAGAGGTTAGGCAAAGCTGCCTCTGTGTCTGTCTGCTGTGCACAGACCAGGCTTTAGGAGCCTCACTTCAGCAGTGTACCTCACTTGGGTGTGCTCACACTGTAACTGGTGACTGGCAGGTTGAACTCTGCCCACTCAGATTAAAGGTGTCCTTCGTCTTTTTCCCCTCACGGAGCTAAGGACTGACTTGGGAAGGCTGCTCAGCTCTGGCTCCTGAAAGCCAGGCCTGTACTGGTTAAACCTGCGTGCTTGTTTTCCCACTTGGAAAAAGCAAACTGGCTCTTGCCAGGGCCCCTGTTGCCAGTGCTGCTAACAATCAGTGTCTTGCGTGGCTCCAGACAGATTCCTGCCTCGTGTGCCATGCTTTTGGCTAACAATATGTCAATTCAAGTTACAACTGCTCCGAGGAAAGAGCCTAAAAATAGAGGCCTTCCAGGTGGCTCAGCAGACGGATTGTTTGCTATACACGGCAGAACAAGTTAGCCTTTTCAGACTGTGCTTTTCGAGTAAAAATACCCCAGTGCATTATGGCAGGAGTCGGTGCTAGCCTCGGAGAAGAGAAGGACGCAGCAAGTACCTCACTCAGACACCTGGCTGCAAGCAAACACTGGAGCCCTTCTCATTCCTGCCATCTCCTGCAGGATCCTCTGGTGGCTTCAGCACTGTGTACTGGAGAGATGGATGTGCAGCTCTGCCCTGACCTGTCCCTGCCCCTCAGCTCCCTGCTGTGAGGCTGCTATGTTTTCTGCCATCTGCTTTCCTTTCCAAGGGTGCCAGGTAAGCACAGGCCTGGCTAGGCAATAGCAGGGCCCACCATACACACCCCCAGCCATTCCTCACTACATGGAGAACGATTCCACCACCTTTCTCCAGCATCCAGCAGGGAGAGTCATCCCTACCCAACCCTAATTCAAAGCAACTCTGACACACTGCAGATTTTTCCTTGAATTCCTTTCTGCTTCAAGCCCAGCAGCTGCCACTTGCAGGAAACCCTGCAGGAACAGCTCTCCCTGGCCACAGCAATGCCTGACTGAGAAACTGCTCCATCTATCCTACTCTGTAGGCCAGCAGCCAGGGCTTCCCTGGATTCATGACTTCATTCAACAACTTCAACATCACCTTCAAATCAGGTGTTCCAAACAGAGTCCTTAAGCCTCAGGAAACTGTCTCCCGAACTGTACTCTTCCTTCGTGCAGTCCTTTTTACCTGGAGCTCTGAACTCTGTGGTATATGAATAAAAGCACTGACCAACAAGAGCTTCTTAGTACAGAGAGAAGATCCCAACTAAATCGCTCCTCTGAGAGCATCCACAAAATATCTCAATACAATTGTAAAAATAAATTGTGCCCTGTCACTGTGCAAAAGGAAGAAGAAAAATGAATATTGAACAGCCACGGATCCAACCAGACATAGCTCCTGTCTGTCTCCCAGCCAAATTTATAATTACTTTTGCTATTTTATCAAGTTTCAAGCAATGCACTTCAATGGAGGAAGCTAGCAAGAACAATTCTGAAGTTAACATGGGTGTAATGGAATTTGTAAACTCTCATATAGGAAAAGTCATCAGCTGGAACCTGAGCACCCTGACTTGTTCCCTCTAACCAGCAGTGACTTGCCAGTCTCCTGGATCTCCATGCTGTTTCAGAGAGTGTTTTGAAGTCCTCAGAGCAGAATTTTGTCTTCTATTTAACTCCTTTCTGGACATTTCTTTCTGGAATGTTGTTCTCACCCTTGCAGTAATATATCCATACACTTCCATAATAGGAAGAATTATGACCACTCCGGTGCATGGCCCAGATTAAATTTTATAGCTTTAATATTAGCTGAAGTCTTCAGCTCTTAGTGTCACATAATGAGCAGATACTCCCACCTTTTTTTGTTTAAAAAAGTTGTATTTCTAGCCACACATGACTCTGCTCAGGCATTATCAATTGCAGAGGTCATGGCAATAGAATGACCTCTTAAAGCTCACCTATCAATTCTCAATTGTTTTTGTTTTCAGAGACCTTGGTAGGGGGAAAATGTTATTCATTTTCATATTTATGAGTATATGATACAACATTTAAGATATTGTGTCATGAAAACATTGGTTTATATGTATTTTAATGGGAAATCACATCTGTTGCACACCTTTTCCCCAAGCAGTGTCTTTGACCCTCTGATTCTGAAGGTCATTTTCACAAATTTACAACCATTTTAGGACAAAAATCTGAGTTCAAAGCATGTGACAGAGTGACCCTGCTGGTTGTCTCCTGGCACACTTCAGGTAACTGAGGACTTACCCGGTTTTATCTGCTTGCATTCTGACAAGAGGGAGTAATTTGGAAATCCTTCTTCACGGAAATAACAACCAAGTTCAGAACCAAGTATTTGAAAATTGAGTGGCACTTCATGGTATACATTAAATACTGATGAGTGGTGCTTGAGCTTCAGCGATTTGGCAAATCTAGAGAAGGTCACTGAGCAATTAAGTAACCCCCAGAAGTTGTTTCAGGACATGTGTTCTTGCTTCTCGAAGGCTCATTATGAAAGCAGGTAGGAGACAGAGGATAAAGGTGTGCACGCTGCTGGAATGGATAATGTGTGTGCTGTGTGCAAAATTCACTTCCCCAGCTGCTGGATATGATATGCTGAGAGTTTCTTTTAGTTTGAATTGTCTGGATATTTTTAAAGAATGAATACAGAGATTTTATTCATCCCTTTTAAAAGGATGAATAAAATAGCTCTTTTTAAAAAAAACCAAACTGTAGTATTAATAAAGATGGTGGCTGGGTTTTATGCCTGATTTGATTTCCTGCATATTATACATGGCTAATACAACATATATTTCCGTATGGTTTCTATCACTCAAAGAAGCAACCAGAAAAATGTGATTTTGAATAAGAAAAGGATCATAGAGGACCACACATAGAGATGCAGACTAAAGATCTGTTCAGAGTCCAGCCTCCACCAGCAGCCAGTGGGCACATTCCTAATGCAGGCTCACAGGGTCTCCTGTTTCCCCTGAGAAAGATCACAACATCCATGGGGTGTGCCAGGCTGCATTCTTCCAGCCCTGCTTCACCTCTCCAGGTTTTATTTATATTCACCCCAAAGCTGCACTAAGACTTTCTTGTCAGTCAAGCTTGGCCTCCGTAGCACCAGAAGTGCCTGGGAAACCTCTCTAAGAATCCCCCACCTTGCTGCATACCTTGAGGGAGCAGTGGCCACTGTTGGGAGTGCTTTGCAGGAAAATCCCATGAAAACACTTCCCTGCTATCCTCTCAAACCTTCAGCAACCTGTGGCTCTCTGGTTCTAAGAGTTATTATCTCCACGGGTAATGGCCCATCACAGATCTTTCCTTCCCTTGCATTTCTCCAATTACTTTTCAGATCCAGATAAAAGTCTGGCATCCACAACACCCTAAGGCAAAGAAACCCCTAGATGAATTGTTTGTTTCTGTAAAGTCAGGTGTGTGCTCTGTATTTTTATGCAATTTTCTTAAAAAGAATAAAATCTTTGAAATATGTTTTTCTTTGTTTTACCAGAAACTCTCAGATTAATGCATCCTATTTATTTTATAAACCTTTAAGAGACCTTGCACACGAAATAGACTCTGAGACACTGGAAATGTTAGTACCATAAATATAAAACCATTCCCTTCCAGTCCTTCACCCTCCAGTTAAGATATTCTGTCAGCCTCTTAAAGCAGAAACACAAACAATTATTTGACATTAGCCCTGCTGGAATTAAGACCTTTTCACATCTACCCTTATAATTAATGAAGCCATGAAAATGCTTTTTTTTTTTTTTTTTTTTTTTGAAGGGCAGTTTTTTTTTAAAAACATTGCTTTGCAGCACGTGAGGAGAAAAAGCAGCTTGAGAATGATCTCCAACCTTCCACTGTGACCCCAAGCCTCATTTCTGTTCAGGTAGCAGAAATGCCTCTCAAAACGTACATTTTTCTTGATTAATGTGAGAGCTTATGTCAAATGGCATCTGAGTTTTCCACTGACATCAGGCTGTTGTAAACGTTAGCAAATACTCTATCTCTGGAAAGCTGAGATAGGAAAACAAAATATCTTCCATCACAAATGACATTCCAGCTATCACACTCAATATTTTGCTGAGAATAACAACTAAGATTGGATTTATTTGCATCCCTGTCTAGCCAGGTCTTGTATAACAACAACAAATAGGACTGAGCGAGGCTCTCACTCTTACCTTCTATCAAACGGTATCAGAAGAAATCAGGTGAAACGGGCAAAATTGGGCTGGGAACTTGCTGGATGATCAGAATCATGCCCACGTTCTGCACAGAATGACAACAGACATCTCTCAGTTTTCATGCAGCAAATAAATGAGACTGAACTGAGCAGCTGCCTCCTGTATTAAAATTAACAAAAACATGGAGTACAGAGAAGATATCCCATGTTTATGAAATGGTGAAATTACCCTGACTCTTAAACCACAGGCAAACAAAGGCAGCTCATGTCCAAGAGCACAGAAGCAGGCTCAGAGATGAAAATGGGTTATCAAACTGTATCCTGAAGACATGTCCAAAGCTTAACCACGCTCGGCCATTTGGCAAATGTCCCCTGTGAGCTCAGGGACAATGGAGGAGAGTGGGAGCATGACAGACTGATATCTGCACTTATCACAGCTTCACAGATTAAATTCTTACCGTGTGCAGGAAGAGAGCACCCCAGAGCAGGGAGAGATCCTGTGCCTGGTGCTGATTGAGAGGAGATAATCTCACAGCACATTCCCTTGTGCTGGGTGTCTGTGGGTCAGTCAAACACTGCAGGGCTGCTCAGGGCACTGTCACCAGTGAATTCCCTCAGTGTGGGCTGGAGGGAACCTGACCCCCAGTGCTGACAGGAAAAAATTATCAATCTCACTCCTTTTAATTAACAAGAGAAGTGTACATTACAGTACAGCATCATTTCTACTCTGCACCATGCGCAATCCAATAGCAAAGCAGAAGCCTTTGAGTGATGGAGAAAAATCAGGCCTTTATTTGTCTTAGACTATTAAAGCAAAAAAGGAAAATCCATGTTTGGATCAATACTGTTCTCCTACACATCCCCACTGTGTCATCTGTGGTGAGATGGGAACATCTCCAGTATCTAATATTACAGGATTTGGGCAAACTGCACAGAGGTGATATCCCATTCCCTGGCTCCTGGCAGCCAATATAACTTTCACCCAAGTTGTTGGTATCCTGCTGCAGGAGATTAAGCCCCCATTTCATGGGTGGTAAATATGAGTAACTAAATTAACCTTAAGCTGAAGGAGAACATTTTGTTATATAAGCACATCCCTGCTCCTGTAATGCTATTCATATTAATACAAAACACAGGGGAGATTAAGCAAGTAAATTAAATTTATTAGCATTCTGCTGCTTGCTTCCTAACCAGTGTGGGATTCAGGGGACTAAAGGCTCCTTCTCATGTGGCACAGAGTCCAGGTTAGGTGTCAGAGGGACAGCTGAACATGGCAAGGTGGGTTTCAGTGTCACACTTTTTAGTGGAAAGCACAGCAGCTGCTCAGGTGCGTGTCAAAATCTCATGTCACTAACACTAGACATTTTTTCTCTGTTTTAAAAGGCTGTATATTTGGAACAGGAGCTGAAATATAATATATTCTATTTAATTTTATTCTATTCAGGCACAAAGAGGCACAGATGTATTACATTAGCTAGACATATTTAGAGTCCTCTCTTCACCTGCTCCACTAAATCCTTGGTTGAACACATGATAATCCAGTAGTCTAGAAAGAGAATTCAGAATTAGGGTGGTGAGAAGGGAATATCCTTCTTTGAGAATGCACAAAAGTTCAAGACATTTTCTTCCTCTTTATGCACACATAACTCTCCCTGACATCAGCTTTGGGACTGAGGCTTAAAGAAAGAATCAAAGATGTATTTTCTCCTACAAGCTCACTGCAAGAACTGCTAAAATCAGTAAAATGCAACCTGAAGGGGGAAAAAAATCAATTTTTCTTTACAAAAGAAACAAACTTGGACAGAAACAAACTTTGACAGAGCTGTCAAAGTCAGAATTCCCATTACTGCCATGTTTATATAGCACTATGTAAAGGTTTACTTTAGGAAATATTCAGAGTTAATTGGTGCAAGAGTTAAAAGCAGAGAGAATTCTAGCTCCTGTCCATATCCAAGACTGTCAGAAACTCAGTTAACAACAATCCCTCTGAGTTCAGACTCTCCCCCTGCAAGGGTCACTCTTTACCCAGTGGTTAAATGAAAACCAGAGTTGATTGGGATGGGAAATCTTGGCAATGGCTTGGACTATTTCTTCTACAATCCCCATCAAATAAGGGGCACACAACAAATTGCTTATCTCCGATCTGCAATTCTCCCCTCCACCCAGCTGTAAATTTGAATTAATTAATAAACGCCCTTATGTTTTCAAGGTCATGGAAAATGAAAAGCACTCAGCAAAATGGATGCACTGACAGTGAAGGGTGTTTGTGGGTGGGGTTTTTATGTAAATGGAAAATCTCTGAGGCAGCAGCTCCTTCATCTGTGCCCTGAGTGCTAAAGTTAGACAACTTAAAAGGAAATAAAGGAAATGCAAATAAATTATGTTTTGAGTAAGTGTGACCTTCCCCAGGAAAAGTCCAAGGCTTTATGGAGCAGAGTCTCAAATCACACCACGAGGTCAAAGACCCCATGAAGTCGGTGCTTCACACTGGCTCTGGTGTGTCCCTGCTGACTGAGGGACAGAGGACAACTCTGCTCTGTGTCCCCAGCACCTGCTCACCAAAGGCCTGGCCCAGGCTCTTCGGTGCCTGCCACACAGCCCTGACAGAGATAAGGCTTTCCTGGCACCTCTGGCCACTGACCTGCTCCCAGCTTCTGGCTCAGTGTGAAACACTCCAGCACATTCTGCAGCAGTGATAACCACGATACACAAACCACAGACCCACGGGGCTCCTCTGTCTGTCACTGACCTAAGCGTGCACCTAACAGCCACTGCTTCAGGAGCTTCCACAGCCGCCCTGTAAACCCTCACTCATCACATATTTAGGGAGGAAGAATATAGAATCACTGAATGGTTTGGGTTGGAAGCCACCTTAAAGATCATCTAGTGAAGGTGTCATTGAGGTATGTGATATTTGACAAGTTAGGACTGCCACCCATTAGATAAACAGAAACAATATGTCAACTTCAGGGATCAGTCTCTGGAGACACTGAAAGTGAGTAACTTCTGAAAACAGAAAGGATAATTGAAGTCACTCAGTGGGGGGGACACTTTAATTCTTGTGGTGCTTGAAGGGTGGATTCTCAAGCCAGTCTTAATCTTGGTATGGCCACTGAAGAGAGAGTCTGTGAGGTGTAACTGCAAATTACAGTTGGGATCCTCAGCACAAGGAAGACTGGAGCTGCTGGGGCGAGTCCAGAGGAGGCCATGGAGCTGCTCCCAGGGCTGGAGCTCTGCTCTGGAGCCAGGCTGGGAGAGCTGGGGGCTTCGCCTGGAGAGGAGAAGTATCCAGGGAGAGCTCAGAGCCCCTGCCAGGGCCTAGAGGAGGCTTATAAAAAGGAGAGGCACTTTTTGTATGGGCAGGGAGTGACAGGACAAGGGGAATGGTTAGATGGAATATTAGGAAGGAATTCCTCACTGTGAGGGTGGGGAGGCCCTGGCACAGGTGCCCAGAGCAGCTGTGGCTGCCCCTGGATCCCTGGCAGTGTCCAAGGCCAGGCTGGACCACCCTGGGACAGTGGGAGGTGTCCCTGCCCATGGCAGGAGGTGGGACTGGATGGGCTTGAAGGACCCTTCCAACCTAAACCATTCTGGGATTCTGTGGGACTCTGGTGCCAAACACAAGTCATCAGACTTCACTTCTACTTTATGCTGATACTTGAAGTCCATTCAGTCAGAAACACATTGATTTGGTCGCAGTTTTTCATTTGAAAATTTAAAGCTTATTGCAAAAGGGCAGATTTTGTCAAGGAAAAAAGTGGAACAAGATAAAAGTGATGAGTAAAATTCAGTGCCTGCAGCTCCCACAGCTGGGGAATGAGGTCCCCCAGAGGTGTGTGAACATCTGACACTCCTCAGGACAGCAGAGGCCATGGCGCCACAGCCCAGAACAACACAGGGCCTTACTTCGAACCTCTGCAAAATAAACTGTTAAATTCATCTCCCCCCACACTGACTCATGCTGACCGAACTGCATGAGATATTTTGGGGAGGGGAGTACAGAACTGCTGTGCAATAATCCAAAAAGCTGGAATTTCATCAGCACTCCAAGATCTGGGGAGGGAGGCTGCACATCACATTACATGGAAATTAGGAACAACTACATGAAATGTTAATTAGTGGAATGAACCTGAGAAAATACCACAACTACTAACAAAGCAACTAAAGCACAAGACAACACTATTTATTACAGAAATCAAAGCAATAAATCAAGTATTCTGAACAGAACATTTCCCCTCGCCTTTGATTTATGCCACTGTGAGAAAACCCATACATGCCTTTAACACAGCTGGGTAGAAGCAGATGGGAAGTGGTCAGTACCAGAGGGAAACCTTCAGAATTGCTAAAAAGCACCTTTTGTTGCTTATTTTATCCATTTCATGCATCTGGCAGCCTTGGTGTTGTTAATACATTGTTTGGCCAATTTCTGTAAGTCACTCCAGTCCATCCCCTGCACTTGTGGCTAACACTTGACAATAAAGTCACGGTGATGTGATTTTATTGTTGCTGTTATCACCACTACTATTATTAAAAATCAATAATGTAGGTTGTTCAGCAAAATACCCAGTACCAGCATCGACTGTTGTACTTCTAACAATTACTGCCACATTTTCAAATCCATATGGTGCAGGAAGGGATCTCTCTCCCTGCACGGAGAGCTCTGCTTTTGGCACTTTCTCTAATTTATTAACAGGAGCAGATACTTCTGCAGTGAGAAAATTAATTTGTACCACTGCAGTCTGTGAAGTTTCAGCAAACCTGAAGTACACGACTGTGATAAACCCTTGGCATCTATATGGGATTTACCATCTCATCTCTGATGAAACACATTTTAACCTGTCAGCCTCCTGACAGCTTTTACTTGTCTCCTTCTTCTACATTTTATTCTGTAATTTTAAAAAATTGGCAGCTTCTGTAGCCTTTTTGAAAAAAAAATCAAAATGCATTTTAACCACTTTCCTATGTCTACTCTCTGAATCCAGAGCTAATCATGCAATTCCCGAAGGAAATTAGAATCTGCAAAGCTTGTGTATCAGTCTCAACACAATGCTCATTTTACTTTATATAGATGTAAAATCACACATTCATGTCCAAAAAGTAGAAGCAAACTAGCAAAGCCTAGTAAAGCAAAAATCTGTGAGGATATGGAAGTATCTGATGCTCTTGGTTTCCACCTGCCTTGTTCAAACTCACATTTTTTAATTTTTGTTTCAGTAAAGTATTAAGCTTTTGTTTTCCTCCTGCAGAAGCCAGAAATCACCATTGGAAAATAGGCACTGGAAACTGTTTTCCACAGAAAATAAATGCTGCAAACAGTTTCCAGCTGAAAAACGGGAGAATATTTTCCCTATATGTACTCATACTATCTTTCTCTGACACTAATATTCAGCTTCTTCTACAGCTTCCAAAGAAGTCCCAAGTCTACTGGCAAATTCTGAATGTTTGACAAGCACAATTTGAGAAAGCCTCATGGGGAAGCAGTGATTAGAGAAGGCAACTGGCAGCTGGGAAGCCCACACTGTATTCCCTGTTTCATTACTGATGTCTCTGGATGACCTTGTCAAGCCATTTAATGCCTTTCTGCCTGCCTTTCCCTATCTGCAAAATGTTTAGATAAACACCTCCCTTTTGGAAACACTGTAAAATTGTTTATTTTGGAAATAGTTCCTCGGATACTAAACTGGCTCTCGGGTGCAACAT
This sequence comes from Acanthornis magna, assembly GCA_036785705.1. Taxonomy (NCBI): domain Eukaryota; kingdom Metazoa; phylum Chordata; class Aves; order Passeriformes; family Acanthizidae; genus Acanthornis; species Acanthornis magna. The sequence goes on along the minus strand of JAWUZG010000463.1, from coordinate 144,357 downwards.
GGGATGGAAAACACACGGGCCACAGGACATAAATGTCAATCTAATATTTTCTAATTAAACCATCTAGATTAAACCATGCAGATTAAACCATGGCAGTTTAATAGGTTAACCTTGTCCCTGAAGGTTTTATTTCAGATGAGACAGCAGCAACTCATTCTATTTCAACTTTATTCATATCAGCCAAGACAGCATCATCAGTGCAAACCATAAAGGTAAGAAAAACCAGAAAAAAAATTGGCATAAACGTCATAGTCTTGCTTAATTTGACTGTTTAGCCAAGTTTCATCTCGGTCAGGTGTATGGTGCTGGCAGTGGGCAATGCACAGAACTGGGATTAAGGGCACTGGGCTGGTACCCTCAGGCAGCTGATGGTTTAACTGCGGCTAGTGGTGGTGAGCATCCATGAGCCCATTTCAGTCAGTCCTGAAGGGTACCTGGCTCCTCTGTGCCCTCTCAATGACCTCGACCAGCTCATACACATTTTTATTGTTAATGGGCCAAGATATGTACTATAAATGGAATACCTAAGTGCAGTCATTTCACCGTAACTCCTTGTCCAGGGAAAGTGTAGCATTACATCATTGCAAAAGCAGCTAATAGCTCTAAGTCAGTAAAATACGGAGAAGAGTGCAGTTTTGACTCACTAATCCAGCTGTTTGCTCACGGTAGCTAAAACCATCCCACACACATTGAAAACAGCTTTTTCGACAGACCCCAGGTCAGGTACCACAAACAGCCCTGTTGCAACTCTGGGAAGCGAACGCCACTAAGAAATCGAAACGCTGTAGGACAGCGTTTTTACAGGATCTTGTGTTTCACCTGAAGAAGGACGTGTGCTGACATCGCAGCCGGCTGCCACGGGCATGTCACAGAGAGCAGCGACAGCCCCCTGGGAGCTTCACTTCTCCATCCTCCTCCTCGCTGCGCAGCTCCGACCGCGCTCCCTCACACGCCACAAAATGGCGCCCGCGGGGTCCGCGCTCCGCTCTCCCCTCGGCGCCGACGGGCAGACCCGCCACACCGGCACGGGCAGAGGCTGCTTTGGGAGAAGGAGGAGGTAGCCACACTGCCCTTAGAGCAGGAGAGGAAGAACACGAAAAGGAAGCAGAAGGAGAGGAAGGAGCCCGGAGCTGCAGTCAACATCCCTGAGGCGAGAGAAGCCGCGACACCGCGCGCGGTCGCGTCGCCAAAGAAGGAGCTGCACGAGCCCTAGCGCGCCTCGCGCTGATTGGCGAATAATTCCCGCCGCTCGCCCTCTGCGCCTTCCTATTGGCTCCTGCTTCCCGCCCAGCTCCCGCGCGCTGCCCGGCGCCGCCCCCTCAGCGCCCTCAGCGCCCTCAGCGCCCTCAGCGCCCTCAGCGCCCTCAGCGCCCTCAGCGCCCTCAGCGCCCTCAGCGCCCTCAGCGCCCTCAGCGCCCTCAGCGCCCTCAGCGCCCTCAGCTCTCTCAGAGCCCTCAGCCCCCTCAGCCCCCTCAGCCCCCTCAGCTCTCTCAGAGCCCTCAGCCCCCTCATCGCGGGATGGCGGCGGCCGGCGGCGTTCGCGGTTCCGAGCCCGGGCCAGGCTCAGCGCCGGGCAGCACCGGCGACACCTCCCTTCTCGGCAGCGCCACAACGTGGCCCTTGAAGCGCTACGGTCGCTTCCTCCCCCCGAAGGACGGTGACGATGAGGGGCAAAACACCTCTTGGAAGGTGCCGGCGGCGCGGGGAGGGTGGCGGGGTGGTGTGGGGTAACTGGCTCTGCTGTGAGGCAAACATGAATAAAGGAGGCCTTTCAGGTGTCTTTTTGCAAGTCCAGAGTTAAAGCAGAAATCAGGAGAGGTTTTGCTTCATGAATTATTAATGACAACACATCAGAGTTAGTGGCCCACTTTTTTTTTTTGTTCCTTCATTCAGCAGTGACCTGTGGTATTAAAATCTAGAGATCAAGTTGGAAGAATCCAGAGGATTGTTCAAAGTAGTTAAATCTGTATATGGAAGTATAATTAGTGAAAAAATATTCCTCCTGTCTGTGGGAGTGGAGGGCAAGTTGCATTAGTGAGATGTGAATTACACACCCAGCTTCTAACACAGACTTTTGAAACCTCTTATTTGGCACTTGAAATGGGAATTGTAGATTCTGTGGTTACAGGGCCAGATTTTCCTTTGTCTGTCTTTTTAAAGGTGTTTGAATCAAATGAAGAATCAGGCCCTCTTGTCCTTACCATTGTGGTGTCTGGCCATTTCTTTATTTCCCAAGGGCGAACAGTGCTGGTAAGTTTTTTGTGTATAAAGAACATTTTTCCTTCATGTTACCATCAGTATTAACTCCGTTTCCTTTCCCAGCTTCATCTTCTCTCCCACTGAGTGGGAGCTGTCAGTTTTGTTTTGCTCATGGTAATTCTCGTGTGCTGCTTTCCCTTCACATTTATCAGAACGACGATAAGTGCATTATTTCATCCTGAGGATCGGCGTTTCTTCTGTGGTTCTAAAAATCTAGATTAAGAGATAATGCTAAATGCTGCTGATGTTGGAAAAGATTTGGGGTTTTTTCATGATTCTTCTGACTAAAAACAGAAAGATACCCTGTTTAGAAATAGCTAAAACTATAATTTGTTATATGGTCTAGCTGATTTCTTGCCAGTGTCCTGTCACTATTTTGGTTTGACAGTTTTGTTTATCAAAGGGTTTGTATTTTTGGTGTTGGATATTGAGATGTAGCATACAACATACACCCTTGGAGACAAAATTCAAACTTGTGTCAGCTGGTTTTCCTGTAGCCTGCCCTTGTCGAAGCATAACCAGCTGCTAAAGTAAAGATTTCACAATGACACCAGAGATTTTAAGAGGAAAATTCTGTCTAGAAGGAGAGGGTTTGATGTTCATGACATGGAAGACCTTGCTGGAAGGTGGAATTAAGTGTGTTCAGTGCACATCACCAGTACTCAGGGGTGATGAAGAATAGGAACTGGATGATAAATATGTTAGGCATTACAAACCACTGGAAGATGCTGCAGTATGAAGATAACAAAGCTTTTCTAATACAGAATGTGTAAGAGACTGCGTTGCAGCTTTAAATATGTATAAGCTTATAAATTGGTTTTTACTGTGCCTCTTAAAGGGTCTTAAACTTACAGAAATTCAAGTATAGGGGAGAACCAAGGATACCCTTGAGTGTTTTAGCCTCTGAGTGTGTTAGGAATATTGAACAGAGCTGTTACTGTGGATGGCCCTCAGCTCATATTTAGTAAGGATAAGGTAAGAATGGAGAGTATTTTAGCAGTTGTGTTGAATAAGAAAAAAAGAATGAAGAATTGAAAATGTGGATAGAAATGATACTTGCTGCTATCCCTCACCAAATTCTGCTTGGAACGATTCGGTGCAGGATGCTCCTGTTCCCAGTGGCTGTCCCTGTTAGTGACCACTAACTTACATTACTCTAAGAGTCCTTGAAATAACCATATAAAAGCCAACTGCAACTTTTAATAACTAACTAAAGTGCAAAAAAGGCACAACCCAAAGCTGCAGCCCTTCAAAGACTCGCCTGGCAAAGACTGAATCTGGCAAGTAGCAGGGCAGATAAAAGTATGCTGTTGGAAAGGATGAGGGATCAGAAAAGCTTTCTACAAACTTGGCTGAGAAAAGCACTTTCTTGCAGCTCTTGTGTTTAGTGGCTAGTGAAGCTTTCAGGCAGCTGCTTTGCATGAAATGCCAGATGAGGAATTTCTGGGATCCATCAGGACTGTTCCAGCTTCTAGGAGACACTGAGATACTGCAGCAGCTATCACATAGTGCAGGAGAGGTGGAACAGACATGCTTGGTAGATGTGACCAAGATACAGTACTGAGAGTTCAAAAAAAAAAAAAAAAAAAAAAAAAAGTTTTGTTTTTAAAAGCATTTATTTTGGCGATGCTTCTATGCCAACCTTAAAGCTGACACACTAACATTTAGAGAAAAGTTGTTAAAGTTACACAAAGCTGGTTTGACAGCCTGTTGGTTGCTGTAGGTGCAGGTCTGTGAGCAGGTGTGTTTGGGTGGTGGTGCTGGAGTGTTCTGAGCACTCAGCACTGAGCTGGTGGGGGAAGCACTGTGTGTATTTCTGACATTGGGCCAGCTGCAGTCCCCCCATTTGCCCTCTTAAACCTGAGTGGCTGGAAAACCCACCAAATACGCAATCTGTTAATTTTCATAGACTCACGGAGTGGTTTGGGTTGCAAGGGACATTAAAGCTCATCCAGTGCCACTCCCTGCCATGGGCAGGGACACCTTCCACTGTCCCAGGGTGCTCGGAGCTCCGTCCAGCCTGTTCTTGAGCACTTGGGGTGTCTTGCAGCCTCCTTCCTGAGATGCCATACAACAACAACTTGCAGTGCTGCCCAGGCTGTGGTTTTGCTGCAGAAATCATCAGAAATGGTTAATCTCAGTGGTTCCATCTCCCTCCAGTCCCCAGCTGTCAGTGCTGTCACAAACCTGTCACAATATTTAAGCAGGCTTTGCACGCCTAAGTACAGACTGTGCTTGGAGCCTGTCACACACCAAATCCACTCACTGGGGGTCCATTATCATGGACATTCTGTCAGAGGGGATAATGCACGACTGCTGCTCCAGAGGGAATGGATCAACTTTGATGGAATGCTGCAACTGTTGGCATGATTTTACTTGTGCTCTCTTTTCGTCTTGCTGGCCTGGGCTGGGCTGTGCCCTTTGGATTGCCAAGGTGTCCTCCCACACCTGTGTGCTGCCTTGTGAGCATTGAGATTCCCTCTGATGTACTCACAGGACTGTTTTGGGCTGTGTTGGAACTGCATCCTTTAAATTGTTGATGTCTTGTCTTTTGATCTCTCTCCTAATCCCTACTTTTCAGCCCTTTTGATGTGCTCCAGGCTCCTGGGTTTGAGGGAAGTGGATAACAATTATTGTAGCTTTGTAGCTCTGCACAGCAACAGGGTGAGGCACAAGATCTGTGTCACAGGGACACCATTTCCTTCTCAACAGGCAGAACTCGGATTTTTGTAACATTTTCATCAACAAATAATGAAAGGATTTTTTTCTGTTTCTCACCTATGAACAACATTTGCACAAAACTGAAAGGGTTGTGTAGAAAAGAAAACTTCAGTTTCATTGATGTCTGGATTATCTTCCACAGTAGGAGCAATATTCACGTGTTTCCAATTGTTATCAAAATATTCTCTCTATGGTGGGTGCGCTTATGTATTCTCTTAGTCCTTTTAATTTTCTTTAAGCAGGAGAGTTAAGAAACCTTTTCCTTAAGGAATGGGAGTTATTTAGAGTCCACTGGCTCTTTTATGATCCGTTTCTAAGAACAATATTTATAAAACAGCAATAAAATATTCACATATCCTAACAACTGCTTTTTTTAAAAAATAAATACAGAAACAACTGTTTTCCTTTCAAAATACAGTCTATTCCTTGTGTAATGGAATGAAGAGGAGGGTAAATGGGACTTCAGAGCATGGAACATAAAAATCCCTGATGCATAATGCAAATTAAAGGGTGTTTTGATTTGTTTTGTTTTATTTTCTTTAAACCAAATTCTTCATTTGGAATTAAATTACATAATGTATTTTTAGGACCTGCTTTTGCTGCAGTGTTGCCTAACAGACTGCATATTTGATGGTAGAAAAACCTCTTTCTTGTATACTGTAGTCAGTGGAATTTTACAGGAATATCTCTGTTAATTTCTGGCCATACTCAAGATACATCATGTTCCATTTACCACAACTCTTATTTCCTTTCCTCTCTGTAGCAACACATCATGGAAATTATATTTTGGTGTTTTATTCAGTGCAATTATTTCTGGTGCTAGAATTTGTAATATCCTACAAATTAAACAAATTGAAATTGTGAAGAGGACTTACTTAATAGGATAAAATTAATCCAGAATAATTGATTTGTGACCTGATCTTTTGAAGTGTAGACTAAATGTCCTTAGTGCCCTCCTGGTCCCCTCATGACTTGTAATAAGCTACCAGTGCTTAGGGTACAGTAGATTCTAACTCATTAATTAGGCAAGCATTCAGCAGGCATTCTCATGTTCCTGATGCTCTCTTTGCAGCGCCTGAAACTCAGGCACCAAATTTTGGAGATGAGATTCACAGCAGCGCCTTGGGCAGAGATGGTCCCTGTGCAATAACTGAGGGCTGCTGACAGAAAGCTGGGGAGCGAGCAGCTTGCTAATGCTGCTTTGTGGTAGAGCACTGCAAAGCCACAGAAAGTTGTTCTTTTATTAAAGTTTTGTTGACTTATTTAGTACCACCATCGCAGTTAAAAATCTCAATTTCAGTTTGTTTATTTCAACATGTGCTGTTGATGTGATTGTTTTGGACAAGCTGAGTATCCTTCTGCATCAGCTTTCCCATTTATGTTTCATGTCAATGGCTTCTGCTCTTTCCTTTTCTCTTGCCCCAATTCACCTAAACCCACCTCTTAAAATATTTTTCTAAATTAGTGATGTCTATTAATGAAGTGTATTTAGCCAAAAGTTAGAGTTTAATATATGGTATTGATCTAGGGAAGTGTATATTTTCTATTGGGAATGAAAGGAGACATCAATGGGATGCCCTGAAGAGCTTTAGCCACTAATCCCTGAGCATCCCATTTGCCCTCAGGGAAAAAACCCAACCCAATTCAGGTTGTCACTCTGAAGTAGGAAGGTTTGACCTGAGGTCAGGGCTTATCTTTGCTGTCAGTGAGCTGTGCTCTGCACCCATCTAAAAACCTCTACTGCACCCAACATTTGCGCTTTGGCCGAGGCCATTCTTTGGGGTATTTCCTCCTCCCCTCAGCTCCCCTGCCTGAGCACTCTGCTTAATGAGTTCAGCCCTCGTGTTCTCTGCCACAATCAAACAGGCTTAGCAGCAAGATTTGAGGGGCGAGGAGATTGAGGGTAGAAAAAGGATAATGCAGAGCTTAACATCCTTTAATTTCCTACTCCTGGCTGCCTGCCGTGATTGTTAGGGTTGGAAATGTTTGCAGGGACAACTTTGTGCTTCCTTCACTCTACAGCTTGTCTTGTTTGAGGAGTATTTTAGTTTTGCTCCACTTGACTCAGTTTTCGAGACAGCTCATACTGCAGAAATCAAACCTAATGGATCTGGCCTAACTTAGATACTGGAAAAAGATACAAGTGAGGAAAATTGCTACTTCCAGGTGCCTTACAAGGTAGTAATTAAGACTGGAGTGAAATTAGGTTAGAAGTTTGACAACTTTATTCTACAGTCATTAACGAAGAACTTTTACTTTTTAAATAGAAAACTGCTTATTCTAGGGAAAAAATGTAAAACAGCAACTCACGTTTCTCTTTTGGGAAGGCAAGGAGTTAAAAATTGCTATTTTTCCAATATAAGCAACCATTTGATTTTGGATTTATATGTCATGTTTCTAGCATGTGCAGTTTTTATTATAATAACCTGTTAATAACTGAATCCTTATTGAAGTGATCATCACTTACCTGTAAACACCACCTCAAATTGTGTTTGTTTTCTGAAAGCATCTCAGTTTTGCCTGTTTAACGTTCTGTAATTCTTGAACATAATTACAAGCTTTTTCAGACTGCCTGCTCCCACACCTTTATTTTTCCTGTCTCTTGACACAATGGTTAATAACAGTCCTTGCAACTCCTGTATCTTGGTTCTGTTTTGATCAGAACCACAGTGTGGAGACACCTGGAAATAACATTACCATTGCTCTGGTGCCAAATCAGGCACTTCCAAGGATAAGCAAGGTGTTCCTCAGTATAAATGTTAAATTGGAATAATACCCAGAATACCATAGGTCAGGAAAGTTGGTATTTGAGCTCAACATATTTTATTCATTAAACCTAGGTAGTGAATAATTACTGTGAAAAGATTGCTCACAGAATTTCAGTCCCCAGGGTGTGGAGCTCTGCAGGTGACACAGTAGGTGGGCAGTGTCCCTCTGTGTCTGGGAAGAGTGGCAGGGTATTTAACCCATCCCTGGAGGTACTGTGAGCACGGCAGGAGCTGGAGGGGGTGCTCAGAGCAGAGCAGCATCCCACCCTTCCCACAAAAGTGCTTTCCCAAATGTCTCCTTTGGCTGTGCCAGGGCTCCGTGAGTGGAGCAGTGTGAAGTTTGCTCCCCACTTGTGTAGTGGTTACCTTACCTTGGGAAAGGAAGGGGTTAAGGAGCTGTCTCAGGTGCCTCCCGAGGAACTCTGGAAGTAGATTGCTCTGTTTTCCAGGGAATTGTGTCCCACGGTGCTGCCCAGCCTGTGCCACAATGGTACAAGTGAGTGTTGTCTGAGGCCTGTAGCTTTTCTCTTGTGCCATCTTGCCTCAGTCCCAGCCCCAGCACCTGGCAGCTGTGCACTATCCCTTCATACAATAAAACTCCTTTCATCTCAAGCTGCCCTCATCCTTTCCTGGAAATGCACATTCCCAGGCTGTGGGATACCCGGCTGAGTCCTTAATCCATAACATGATACAATGCATACATTCCTTCCAACTGTGAACTTCCAGAACAAACTGGGGCATTTGCATTTCATGGGCCTGTTGCGAGTGGCAGCCCAGACTGGAGAATGGGCCTCTCTAGCATTCTGGGGTTTAGTTTGTTTTCTGGTTGTAATTTAAGGGCAGACTAGCTCATGTTTGTGACCAAAAAAACCCCAAACTTTTCCTCCTAATCTATTGTTTACACATAGTTTTGTTTGAGAACATCTGGCTTGTGCATGAGGGAATCCAAACTGATGCAAACCAGAATAGCTGAACTGCTACACAAATAACATTTCTTAGATATAGAGTCATTTTTAGTTTGGATAGGGCTGCAGTCTAAGAAAAGAGAGATAATCTGTTCCTGTGTTGTTTAGCACCACAGGGTTTCTAGATGATACAATAAAAAATATTCATAAATCACACACAATACCTTCCAGCACAGCTCACAGCCCTCATTACACAGCAGGTTTCTGAATGCTGAAATGTGAAGTCAGAGCAAAAGTATTTCCCAATCAGTGCTGGACTAGAGGTCTAAGAGGCTGGATCAGCATTTTGGCTTCTGCCTCATGGCAGCTGTGGTCACATCTTGCCTGCTTCCAAAACATTTGGGAAACATCTTGCTTTGTTTTCTGCTTCAGCTTAATTCCACTCCGAGTCCTCAGAGAAACTTAGATTTTGGTCACAGATGTGGGAAACAGTTTTGCTTTACCTGACTTCTGTTACAAGTACAGTCCTGGAGAACAACACGAGTATGTGCCTGACCAAACTTAGGAAAGTGCTGCCATTTCTCTCTTCACATGGTGAACATGTGAGCTCTTGTGTCCCTGGCCCGTTCTAGGCTGCCTTTTGGGGATATTCTGATTAATCTTACACTGCCATCTGGCTTTGCCCCTGCCCAGCTCTGACTGAAGCCGCGATGGATGCTGCCTGCTCAAGGGAACAGGGACCAGCTGCTCTGTTCCCTCCTCTGGCAGCGTGGTGGCAGCACCGCTCCAGAGGGAACGCTGCTTTTTCTGTGTCACTGCCCACGTCCAGAGCACGTCGAGAGTCAATCCATCATCCCTGAAAGGCACAAATGGACTGCAATCTCGATATATTGCCTTGCAGCTCCCAGGCTCTGCCCCACGCCCCCCTCCTGGGCATTGGCAGAGATCCTCCTGGATTCCAGCACGGCTTAAGGGACGCATTTATTGTGCTCTCCCTTCTCGTTGCTCTGAATTCGTTCACCTGACTTCATATGCACTGCCCCAGTCCTGGAAGTGTCCGAGGCCAGCTTGGACAGAGCTTGGAGCAACCTGGGACAGTGGAAGGTGTCCCTGCTCATGGCAGGGGTGGAATGAGCTTTAAGGTCCCTTCCAACCCACACCAGGCTGTGACTGTGTGAATACAGGGAAAATGATTTTTGAAATAAAGTTGTTAAATTTCAGTTAAATCAGATTTTGGGATAGGAGTTGGATAATCAGTAGTACATAAATAAAAATTCCAAATGCTGGTTTTTCCCACTTGTTTTACCTCAGAAACAGGACATATAAAAGAAAATCCTGGGAAACATCAATAAAATGGTTGGTAGGAAAGTTAAACAGTGACTGCCTTTTATAATGTCTTTGAAAACAGTTATTATTTTAAAGAGACATTTGTTCAACCTTCATGTCCAGTGAAGGGAAAAACACTGTAAAAGCTGACTGAATATGGGAACAGCTATATTTAAATAAACACTTAGTGTGTCTCCAAAACAGAAACTACTTGAAAGGAACAGAACAACCTCAAGTGGCCACAAGTTAAAGTGGCCTGGTGAAGGAATGGTTTAGAATTGTTCCACTGACAGTATTTTGGGACTTGGTTCCACCTCTTCCCATCGCTCACCAAGACAGATCTCCCTGTTTGACCCTGAGGCCTTTCCCACCTTACATGTCCTACCTTAGGGCACTTTTGGAGTGCATTCAGTGCAGACAGACATACTGCAAGGGACTGGCCCTGGCCTCTCTTACCTGCTGGCAGCACCTGCAGGGGGAAATCCTCTTCTCCCTCTGACCCCGAATCTTTTGGGAATGGTACTTCCCTGCTGGCTGACTTCTGGAGTGTGTTGTAGCAGATGCCTGCCATCCAGTCTGCCTTCGGTTCAACTCTTCACAGCTTTTTAGAGATTCCTCTGTCAAAGTGCAGTCAAAAATCTGCATGCAATTGCTGCATGAGACCATAAAGGCAGTGCCAGCACAGGAAAGGAGCAGAGCCGAGGGGATCCCTGTACCAGAACAGAATGGTTTTCCAGCCTGGACCCACCTACCATGGATGGTGACTGTGGGAAACACTGCTTGCCCTCGAGGCTGGACATGACTTGTGGGGTTTTACCCTTAGGACCCCTCGCAAAGCAGCCTGGGCCAAAGCCATGGGCATTGAAAGCACTGTGAGCTCAGATAAAACAAGTACCTGATTACTTCCCTGCCCTGAAATTTGGTAACTGTTTGGGTTTTTTCCTTGGACTTCGCTAAATAATAGCTCAGAGTGCCTGGGGAGACACAGTCTGTTGCCTTGCAGTTGTTTTGTGATGTTTTCCCCTTCCTGGGGTGTTTTTACAGGAGGCTGAGCAGTCTGTCGAGTTTGAAGAGACTGACAGTGCTGCAAGTGGAGTATAAAAACATCTTTATCCAATTACCAAAGCTGCTGCTCGTTTCCCTGAGTTCCACCTGGGCCTCGGATAAAGCGGAGCTGTGCCGTTCCCCGGATTCGCCTGCCCTCTGCTGCCCTCCCGGGCAACTTCAGCATTCAGAGCTCTAAGTGCAGCTGCTTTATTCTGCATTCCAGGGACTTTCACAGCATGCACAAATAGAAACGTGGCTAGGGATGGAAATTTGAACACACCTTGACACAGTGGTGTTACTGGAGCTACTGATTCATTCCCTAGAGTGGTAAAAATTCCACAGTGGCAGCGGTTTGACAGCTACAAAAACTGCACAGCCACAGTGAGTGATCTTCATTAGGGCTTTAATTACATCACAGAATTTAAGTGTGCTCCTGGGTGTTGCTGTTTGCTGTGCCACTGGTTTGTGTCGTGCTTTCTTTCAGGAAGGCTTTTCCCTGATTGATTGCCACAAGTGGCTGAAGATAGTGAGGAGAGCAGAGTGCCTGCTGCTCCGGGCACAGGCCAAGGTGAGCTGAGCTGCTTGCAACGTTCCTAATGTGCAACACAGATATGGAGAAAATCTCTTCGTATTGGCTAAATTAAACTAGAAGTTACAAATTATCTATGTAAATTAGATTTTTTTTTTAATTCTAGATACTAAACAAGAATGGATTGAATAATCTTGATGTCTTTTGTAACTGCTAATATTCAGTTTTTAGACTGTTCCCAGAGTTAGCTGCTAAAACAGCCAGACTGGTTTTATTTCACAATCTATCTGCCATGGCTAAAAATTAAAAAGATGAAGCAAATCCCTTCTGTGCTACCTCTGAGCCAGACTGCACTTCAGCAAACAAACTAACCCAGCAATTACTGAGTCATTTTATGGCCCCTAGCACAGCAGCAGCAGGCTGGGGGTTAAGATATTTGGTACTCAAGGAATGAAAGGCACGTAGGTTTCTGCTGAAAAGCAGTTGGTTTGCCTTTAAATAATCAAACAGCACTTTGTTACCAATTTATGTAAAAATCTCAGGTTTTTGGTTCTTAGATGAACTCCGATACATTGTAAGTATCTTACTGTTTAAAATTGTTATGCCTGAACCCAAAACACTTCTGCACTCTGCATTTTATCAACTCATTAGAAAACCTGGAGATAGCTGGGGCAGGAATTAGTTCTGATGAAGCAGCAGGTTGTTCCCTTCCCAGTTACCAGAGCTAGTCCCAGTGCAGCCTTAAGGGATTCTGCTGCTCCTCACCAGCAGCACAAAACCAACATCCCACTCACTCCCAGGCTCTAGCAAAGCTCTGAGGGCCAGTTCAGGAAAGGAGGAATATTAACAGAGTCTGAGATTAATTTGGTGCATCTCAATGTTTACTTACCACAAATTCACACAGCTTCAACTGCATTTAGTGGCACTGCAGTGGTTCTGCCACGCCGTTTCTCTGCTTTATATTCTGACAGTGGAGTAGCTTCTGTGCTCATGTTTCTGATGAATTTCTGGTTTATCTTGTACTCCTTGTTTTTTTAAGTCAACTCATCACTTCAAATATGGCTTCAGTAGGGCACTGTGGACTCTTAGCCAGCTCAATGAGTTTCAAAACTATCAAGAGCAGGAAGATTAATGTTTTTCATATTTTTGCAATAAATCATTTACCCTCATAATATTTTCCTTGAGCTCAGCCCCCCGCACAGCATGGAAGAAGTGCAAATTTAATGATTCCATGACCTGAGGGATCTTTAATACTTCAGCCCTTGGATGGTTCAGGTGTGAGTGCCCAGTACTCAGTTTATGCTATAAACTTTGACATATCACAGCTCTCTTTCCACAGAGGAACAGTGTTTAATTTTTGAAGTCCACTGTTGTTTATAAACTGCAATCTGCAGTATTTAACAGTCCCTGTGAGAAACCCAAGGGAATCTAAATAGCTCAGCCTCAGAATTGATTTGGGGATCTAAACAAGCAAGTGGTCTTTGAAAGTCTCCAAAAGAACCCAACCTAAGGTGCCTTTCTGTCACTGAAATGAGAACTCACCTGTCTGGCATCCCACAGCTCAGTGCTTTGGTCTGGGAGGCTGCCCCAGTTCCTTAATTAATGAGGAGAAATCCAACTGGGCGCTGGCAAATGAGCGCTACACTTCACATCAGTTTGACATTTTTCCCTTTAAAAGGCACTGAGACAAGCTTTTGTGCTTACCCTGCCCTAAAAATCATTTTGTGTGATTCCAACATCTTCGAGTCCCAGGCATGTAAGCACAGGGGCTGTCAGGAAGAGCTGGCTCATCTCTGAGACAGGAGCTTTAAAGTGAGAGGTGTCCTCGCACTCGTGTTCCGGCAGCGCCGAATTAAAAATGGGCATTGGAAATGGCTTTGACGTGGGAACCGCAGGAAGATGAAGACCTAAATAAGCCAGGCTGGCCCAAGGAGAAGTTGCTGCTTTTCTAGTAGTTTAAGTGTTTTAAATTTGAAATTTCAAGATCAAACAGAAAGTGCCATTAATTCACTCTCTATATGTTGAATATGCACCTAATGTACATCAGCTCAGGGTGCTTAGGCCAAGCTTATCACACACCACAGACTCTCCCATCCCCACTTCAGGGCAGCTTGCTGGACCTGGGGCACTTATTAAAAATATCTATTATGGTACAGCCCAACAACATATTCTGGGGGGTCGGAGCTATCTGGGGTTTTTTAATGGTTTTTAGTATTATTTCACTATTTAAAGTAATGCATTTGAATTTCCTGCACACCTGATCAACATGATGGCTTCTGTTCAAGGAACATTCAGGTGAGAGCCAAACTGAATTGGGTTAGCTACACACAGGATTAGCAGACCAGGTAGGGTTGGGTTTGATGCACCAGGAACATAAATCTTAAATGGAACATGCCATTCCCAGAACTTCAAGTTCAGATCCAGAGTTAACTGCTGCTTACTTTAGTGTCATTTTTTTGTCTCAAATAACTGCGCAGAGCTGGCACACCCTTACAGGATACTGCTTGCAGCAACAATAAAACTTAATTTTCCTGCTAAGTGTAAGAACTGAGTCCTGGCAAGGTTTATCCACTTGGCTAAAACTTGAATAAGTGACAGGTGGCCCTGCATCACTGACCATTTTCTTGAATACTTTTACCTGATTTTCAAATTGGGAATTACAGTCTTCTGGTTAAGCTGCTGGGAAAAATGAAAATACTGCAGGGAAAACTTGTTTCTTTGTTTTTAAATTGGTGCAGTGATGCAGCAATCTATTGTCTTCTTCCCAGTTCTAACAACTGGGGATTTAATTAAACCCAAGTCGTTGGAGGGGGTTCGCAGTTAATTTGATTTCCCTGTTTTTGAGCAGAATGAGTGCCGCATGTTCCGTGTGCAGTTTGGAGGGAACTCCAGGGAGGAGATGCAGGAGCACTGCTGCAGCTGTGTCCAGAAACTCGGCGAGTACCTCCCGGTGCAGGGCGCTGAGGAGCAGAGCCAGCAGCTCAGCCATGGCCTCAGCCAGGACACGCAGGGCATGGACATGGAGCATGGAGTGAGTAGCAGCACCCACACACAGTCAGCTGGGGGTGTTACAGCTGGACCCGACAGATTCTTACAGCTGTGAGACTGTCTGGGTGAAACAGGAGCTGGGAAATGGCTTAGCCAGGGTAAAAAATGACCACAGCCAAACCGTAACCCCGGCTCGGGGCTGCTTTTTGTGTTTACCTGCTCCTGGTTTGCCCTGGTAGGAACTCCTACAACTGCCTGTTTACCATTTGAGCGTAACCTACACAACTAAAAGCAATCTTGGGAAGAAGAGAATGTTTCCCTCTCCAAGGCAAAGACCTGAGGTAAAAGTGGAAAAGGCAAAGACAGACAGCATTTCCAAGGGTGACTATTCCTGAACCTCTGGTCTCCTGGGTATTCAGATCCATGGGAAGGAAGCAGAGTGCTCCTGTGAGCACCCATACACAGCATTTTTAAAGTTACCCCCAGGAAGTAGTTTACAACTTCAGTTTAGCCATGAAATAAGGGGCCTGTAGTTAAACTGTCATGTCTTTCATTTTTAAAGACCAGAGCAGATGTGCATGCAGGTTCCATAAAAAGATGCCTTTTTACTGCAGAAGGTAGCTGAGCACATTCCCTTCTGTCAGCTCTAAAAATGGAACTGCTTCCCTCCCTGCACATACCCACACTCTGCTTGGTAACGAGCCCTTATTTGCATTTGGTATTTTCTAGCCAGAGGAGCCTCTCCCGGATTCCTGCACAAGCCTTGGAGAAAGGAGATCTGTGGCACAGCTAGCACAGGTAAAAAACAAACATCACATCCTGTAACAGAATGAGAATGAGCTATCTCAGATTCCATAAACATCTGGGAAATGCCTTCTTTGAACATCACGATGCCATCATGTGCACCAACAAAACACTGGGTTTGTGTAATGATCCGATCCGAGCCAGGGAATAAGCTGCACAAGGTGTTTGGTGGTGTAATCACCCCATTTGAATAGGGACAAATGACACACTGAGAGCAAAGAAATACCCAGAGGCAACATCCAAATGAATGGCTCTGGCATGGGTTTGACTCTGCAGAAATGCCTTGTGCAGTTCAGAACTGCAGTATGAAAATCTCAATCATGGAATCACAGAATATCCCATCCATCCCTGCCCTCTGGCACTGGAAACCCATTCCCTCTTGTCCTGTCCCTCCAGGCCCCTGTCCCCAGTCCCTCTGCAGCTCTCCTGGAGCCCGTTTCGGCACTGGAAGGGGCTCTGAGCTCTCCCTGGAGCCTTCTCAACCCTGACCCACAGCAGAGGATCCCTATATTCACTGCTCAGCTTCACTGAGCAGTTCATAGTAAATACCTGGAAGTCAAATGTTGCTCGTTACTGGGAATTTGGGCCAGTGCAGAAGCAGATGAACAAACTCTGCTCTTTTCTGACTTCTGGTTTTGTGCAGTTGCTTTTCTGCCTCTTTCTTACCCTTCTTTCATAGTCACTGGGTGAGCACAGAATTCCAGACTGGTTTGGGGTGGAAAGGAGCTTAAAGGTCACCTCGTTCCAACCCAACTGCCACGATGCCCAGAGTTCTCCCAGCACCAAGGGAGAAAGCTGGGAGAGGGGATTAAACAGGGATGAAGAGGATAGTTTAACACTAAAAAGCCCCATTATTTACTTCTAAAGGACATTTGGCTAAATTAAGAGCTTGGAAGTGCACATGTGGCTATCCCTACACAATGCATGTGGCAGTATGTACACCTCATAGAGAGTGTACACTGATTACAGAGTGGATATCCACCAGGAAGCCCCGGTTCCCAGGAAATGGCATTTCCAGGTGAAATTTCTAGTTTGAATAGTTACAGAGGAATTTGACATTGTGTAAAAGCTACCCTGCAATCAGAGCAAAACCTCCACAGAGAAATCGCAGCATTCCAAGGGCATCAGAGGCAGGGCAGCTCCCTGATGCTGCAGCCCGAGGAGAGCTGTGCTGGGGCTGTGTGGCCATGCCCAAGGTCGGTGCCACCTGCCCCACGTTTCCCTTGGCAGTCGGTGCTGCGGCGGCGCCCGGAGCTGCCCCTGGCGCCGCAGCTCCTGGCCTGGAGCGCCCGCGAGCTGGGGCCCCTCATCCGCCTCTGCCTCCTGGACCAGCACTTCCCCGCCTTCGTGGAGGACGTGGAGAGGGAACTGCACAGGCTCGCCGAAGAATGAGGTGCGCCCGGTGATCTGTGGGGCGCGCGTGGCTCCGGTGATTAAAGGTTGGAAAACCCGCCGGGTTTTTTGTCGGTGTTTTATTTTTAAAAACAGGTGAATCCACTTTTTATACATCATTGCACTTCAACAAATACACAGAACACGAGTTCATGCAGCTACAGTTACGCACATCATGAGAACCCTGGTAGGTCTATTTCTACAATCTTTAAATCATGAGAAATTACAGTGTCAAACTAAAGAGGAATAACTAGTTGCATAGAATATCACCATGCTGTTAACATTTCATCATTTAAACAAAAAAAAAAAAAAAACCAAAACAAAATAAAGGAAAAGAAAATTATAAAAGTTTGCCTGAATTGAATGTACAAGAATATGTCGAACACATCAGTGCAAAAGGATTTGAGAATTTACATGAATTAACAAAACAAAACAAAAAAAAAAGAAAAATCACTTAGAAAGCAATCATATATATATATTTATAAACTGAAGGTTTGTTTTTGTTTCCAACTGCATCCCACCACCACCAGCAGCCCCTGGCACCACCCAGCCCCGACGCCCAACAGGACACCTTGCGCTCCACGGTTAAAGCCCTTAAGGAAATTTCAATGTCCCTGCTGCGAGCGCCGGCCCGGCATCGCTCCCTCCTTCCAGCCATACAGTAAGGAATGAATATCAGCAGCTTCAAAATGAACCACAACGACTTCTGGTTTCCCCTCCCCCAAATATAAATATATACTGTATATATCTTTAAGTTTTGCTGTACTTTACAAAAGAAGTCTCACTAGATGGCAGCGGCGCGGTTTGAGCGGTGCCGAATTTAACAGCTACAGGAAGTAAAAAACAGCGCATGCGTGAACCCGCCTGGCTACTGCTCGTGTAAAGAGAGGAAAGGAGAAAAAAAAAGCAACATTCACAGCACATCAAGCCCAAAAGAGTTTACACCTTCTACACGGAAGCATTATTAAAATTCATCTGGCTAGGTCATCCTTGCAGGAGAGGCTAAATAAGGCATGCGTTAGACAGTCATATTGTTGCTCACTTGGAAAGGAAAGAAAAAAAAGAAATCAGACAGAACTGGAGTTCTAGAACCAAGAGTTCCAACCCTTAAATTTAGCAGGTCATATTGCCATCAGTCTCTCAGAAACTTAAAGCTCTAAAAAAGAAACGAGAAAGAGGTGCTAGTCAATGGTGAACAGCGCGAGCCGCCGCAGCCTGCAATCCCCGCGCTCCCACCGCGGGGCACGGCTCCCGCCAGCCCCGGCTCCACCTCTGAGTGGGTAAGCCGAGGGCTCGGCAGCTTTGGCTAGCTTTAGCAAGCAGGTCCTCACGCCACCCGCCTGGCTAAGGAAATCAATGTTTGGTACCCCCCAGCGCCGGCGCCATCCTCGGCGCAGCGGGAATGTTTTAATCCGGGGATCGCGTTTGCCGCCGCGCCCCCAGCACTCCGGGCAGGAGGGCTCAGCCTGCCTGCTCCCAGCCAGGCGCAGGCAATACTTACATGATGAGCATTTTTAATTTGTGTTTCTCTGGCGTAAGTTTTTGTCTTTGTGATTGTTTGTAGAATTGGTTTTCCTGCGGAAAGGAATGTGCCGAAATCAGTCACAGATACAGGAAAAATAGACATTATTTGTACTTCATTAAACAGTGTTTCATTCTTCCTCCCTTTAATTGGCTGAAGACAGCACAATTTTAGGCTTTGTGTTTTAGCACAATATTTGTTTTCTAGCAAGATGGTGCTTTTCTTTCCCCCAGTGCTAAGAATTGCACCAACGGCTCCAACACCATCTGTAATGTCACATGCGATATCAATCCTGTGATTTATCACCTCCCACAACCCCCCAGATTAACCCAAATAGTGTTCTTTCCCTTAAAACACACTTACATTGGCCCAGCTGGTTCATCATCTGCAGCAAGCGTGGCGATGCACCCAGGGAGAGACAAGGGAAGGAAAGAAAAAGAGAGTCAGTGTTTGCAGGGGCCACAGTGCCAACAGCAAACTGATCTATCTACAGCATCAAAGGCCATTCCATCGGGAGTGCAAGGATCATGAGTTACTGTTCTGGATTCGGGTTTAATGGCAGGTATGTTGCTTCAATGGGTTTAGTTAACACTTGGAATGCTGGTCATGAAGGACTGCAACTGGAGTGGACAGATTGGTGCAACATGGTCAAGGCTCATCTTGTCCCCAAGTTCCAGTGGTTCAATCTCATAAAAAATTGATGAGGAGACAAACCAACGGTTCAGTTGTAAAATCCTGCTGGATGTTTGCTTGCATTGACTTTTTTTAAATATGAATTTTATTTTTTAAGCCATTTTTCCACTGCTGATGGGGAATTCCTGGTATATACCCCAGAGGGTACATACCCCACACTCATCATCTCCCACGGATGAAACAACCTCTACATTCCCCATTTTTCTCAATGTTTAATTAAAAGGAACCAGGTTAGGAGGAGGCTAAAGGGGAACACTGGATTCCAGCCCCAGCCATGGTCCTTGGGCAGTGGCATCCGATGTCACCAGGAGGAGTCAGGGTGCTGTGACACCTCCGGACACACTTCAGCTGCAGAGGACTGGCAGCATCGTTCTGCCCACGGCCCTTGGCAAAACCGTTCTCATTTAAGAATCGGGTGGGGAAAAAAAATCTGCCCATGAGGAATGTTTCACATTAATTCTCTCGTGACCAATTGGACTTTTTTGGCATTCTCAAACACTGTATTTTCTCCCACGCTGCAGCACAGAAGACAGAAATGCATTTACACCACAGTACAAGAATCAATCCAGGAACCTAACGCTCCCACAGGTGGATTTTAGGGGGACCAATTCAGGCCCTGCTGGTTTGGGCACTTGACAGTTGCCGTTGCCACCTGGAGCCAGAGGGATTTTTCAGGGAAGTCTTTGAGAAACTCTCAGCAGGATTCCACAAGGGTGCTTAGTGCACATGAAGCAGTTATGGAAATTACAGTCTTACAGTGTAGGCATCCGCATGAGCACACGCCAGGAGTAATGTCAGGGAAAGGGACATTACTCCACCTGGGCCTTCGAGGCAACGAGAGGCAAAGCCACCGCTAGCACAGACAGTGACCGGAACAAAAAATACTCCAAAAATAAAGAACTAACCACAAACCAAGAGCTATACAGCCAAAAGAACAGACTAGCGACACACCAGTGTCCACAGAATTCCAGTACCAGCAACAGGAACTATCGGACACGGTACAGAGAACTGGGACTAGGAAGGACAGCCAGACATCAATGTGCTGTTGTATATACAGTGAGATATACAGAGACACATCAGGTACTCAAACACAAAGCACAGCAGAGGAATCTACAGCTTCCTTCCACAAACATCTCGGGGAATCAAAGGATCCGAGAGCAGCCGAGCTCCGCGCTCCGGGCGGGACGAGCCGGGGAGGGACAGCGAGCCTGACCCCCAGTGCCAGCGCTGCCTCTGGGACCCAGCTCGGCTCCAACAGGCACCATCGACAGCTTTGGGAGTTTGTTTGGTTGGACTTCAGCAATAGCAAACGGCACCGTGGACACTCACTACAAAATGACCGTTTTCCCTTCTCTGCTCAAAGATTTAAATGCCCATTTCAGATCAGCAGGTTTGTGTATTAAAAAAAAAAAAGCTTCACGTTTATAAAGGCTGCCATCGGTGATTCCTCACAAAGATCTCACAAAAAAGCCTAGTGGATTACTTTAAGTAGCTGGTGGATGCCCACCACTCCTCCCTGTCCCATCTCTAACCTTAACCAGAGATAAAACGACCGAGGGAAATTCTCGGTCAGCTGTTAAGTGCTGGAGAAGCATCCCCGGTACAGTACAGACACAGACCGAACCCTCAGCGAAACCAGGGGCAACAGAACAACAGAAAAACCAGTACAAAATCAGACTAAAGAAAAGGTTCAAAACAGCAAACTGAAATCCAAATTAGTTGTGAACGTGAATGAGGAAGTTTTCAAGAGTGTTAACGTTATGACTTGTGCGTTGTATAGACTGAAGCGGAGGTTAAACAAACTCCAAAGCATGCAGAGCTCTCACTTACCACCATTTTTTAAGGGTATGATGCAATTGAAGGGGGAAAAAAAAAAAAAGAAGTCATAGTAACCGACAAGATCAATACAACCCAAAGCTTTATGGCACAGCCCTGCTCTAGGACAGTCAGTGACACCTACGGCACCGGGACGCTGCCGGGAGCGGCCCTGAGCACGCCGAGCCCCTCCTCCTGCAGGAGCTCTGCTGGGGTCCGGGGGTACCTGCAGGCTCCAAAACCCCACAGCAATAACCCCACACACACAACCAGGCCCTTCCCGTGGGGATGGAATGACCTGCTTGGTGGTGCCCCAAAACCACACGTTTCTGAACCAGAGGGGGAGAAGGGCTGCTTGTCTTTAACGCATGGAATCAATCCCTGCAGGCAGGCAAAAATATCTGGGAATTAAAACTGGAAGATGATGACAAGTTGATTTCCCTCAGCTCCTCCACTTGTATGGGAATGTGTTTTGTACCCCCCCCCCACTTTCAGCCTTAATTTACAAGGCATTTTAGATGTCACTCAGCTTCTTTCACCGCCTTTGGAAAGCTACAGGGTTTATTTTTAATATCAAATTAATCTTGGGTAGCATCTTGTGACTGGTGGAAGTTAAAAATGAAACACTAACAGGTTCTTCCAGCACTAAGATTCCAATTTTTGCTTCTGAAGGGATTCTACATCTTGGCTCCTGCTTTAAAACCTGCAAAGAATCAGTCCCAGAGTGGTTTGGGTTGGGAGGGACCTTAAAGCCCATCTTTAAAGCCACGGGCAGGAACACCTTCCACTATCCCAGGCTGCTCCAAGCCCCATCCAGTCTAGCCTTGGACACTTCCAGGGATCCAGGGGCAGCTCAAATGCTCTGAAGGAGCAGCCAGCGCCTGTGACAGTCTCATAATTTCCTCACCCTGATGAATTTTAAGTGCAGGAGAGAAAGATGTGGATAAAAGGAGGGAAAAAAAACCCAACCAGCAAAATCACTTGTTACAAAAGGTAAATGGTTGCAGTTCAAACAGTTTGTTTCTTTCAATTACTTACAGTAAGAGCAGGAACAGGGAAAGTCAAGAAAAAAGCAAAAGAGGGTTAGAAAGAATGTGGGGATTTGGATGGAGCTTCTGCAGAGCCAGGAGAAGAAACACATTTATGGGAAGTCTTTGGATTAGGCTGAGGAAGGAGAGGGGAAGAAGGAGAAGGGAGACGTTATAACCCAGTCACCTCACGGCTTTGGTGGATTTTCAAGTAAAAACCGCTCCCATTCCTACGGGGAATGTAGCCAGGGGGTTTTTACTTTCTACTTACCCCAGAAAACACCCTTTGAACCAGGGGCTGGGCTGATTTTAAGCTATTTGATCCAACAACAGCACAACCCCCACTCCCTTTAGGAACCTTTGCTACCCCACATTCAGGTCGTGCTGGCTGATCATGGAAACCAAGCAGCTCAAGCTGTCCCTCAAAGGAACAAAGCCATTCCCTTCCTCTCCTCGTCCAAGGGAGCACGAGGCCCCGGCATTCCCTGCTGGAACCACGTCCCGCCAGGCATGCAGCCGCGTGCCAGGGCCCCGCCATGCCACGCTCATGCAGCTCTGCCCCAAAGCCACGCAAGCTGCACGTGGCCAGCCCCCTCGGGGTGTGCCAGCCCCCTCGGGGTGTGCCAGCCCCTGGCCGCTCGCTGGGAACGGGATGGGAGCAGGATGCTGCCTTAGCAGAAGTGCCATTCTGAAAGGAGTTGGAATTCAAGCGCCACCCGCTCTCCTTTCCTCCTTCCAGCACAGGATTTGGATATGTGGGGAGAACCCCCCATGCACAGGCAGCCCCTGATGCCACTGTTCTGGTGGAAGCAGGGATTTCACAGGTGCAACGTTCCTCTGCCTGCCCTCCAGCAGCAGGAAAAAGAATCCCCTCCCCAATGGGAGTTCTGAGAAGGAGGAAATGTCAGCAAAGGAGCTCCCGAGGCACCCCAAGCAGCTCACGGACACACAAAGCCAGCTCCATGCAAACCCCAGCCCTGCAGTCAGGAAATGCCAAAGTTAAAGGAGTGGCCCTGCTCTTCCAGGCACAGCTTTACACTGGAAGGGTTCTGGAGCAGCAGCCCTTGATCCCCCGAACTGCCACAGCTCTGCAGTGAACACAGAACTGCTCCAGGTGCAGCCAGGAGTCCATCCCCTGTCAGCCTCCCAGGGATCTGTACCCTGCGGGACATGGAGATCACAGGGACAGGCAATTCACTCCATTGTCTCTGGGCTGGCCAGGCAGAGTTCCTGAGTGCTGGGGAAAAAATCCCAGACACCATCCCAATCCCATTCCCTCTCCCACCAGTCCCATCCCCCAGGACTAACTGGGCACCTGTGCTCTGCACCAGACTGGTCTCACCCAAGGCGCTGTCCCAGCACACCCCAAACGCTCATTTGTGTAGGTTTGACTGAGCCAGCCCTAAAAACACCACCTGGGCACAGCCCAGAGGTGAGAGCTCGGCGTGGGCACCTGCAGCTCCCAGCGTGATCCAAAACCTCCCAGCTCATCCTCAGGCAGGTGCCAAGGTGTGCTCTGGCACTCATTTACAGCTCCTGCCGCTCCAAAAGCCTTTGGTTTTGCTGATCACAGGGAGCGGCCACGTTTAACAGCACTGCTTATCTCCAAATTTTAAAAACAATCCTTCAAAGCGGCCTGAATAAGTGCCCTTTGTGGGAATCTGTGCAGAAACCCTCACTCCTGAGCTCCTCTCAGCAGGCCAGACGCTGGCCAGGACATCAGAGGATTCCTGATCCCTGAGGGATGGGGAGAGGCACCCTGAGGTGCTGCAGAGAGGGGACAGCACAGGTCCCACACCTGCAGCCCAAGGCTCGGGATCCTTCCAGCGATCTGCAGGGAGGACGTGCCGAGCCAAAGGGGAACGGAACGATCCCCTGGGCACGGATCCAGAGGGGCAAGCCATCCAAAAACCTGCTCTGGGATCTGGGCTGCTTCCACCTGACACATCAGAGAAACCTGGTGATGCAGGAAGGGCATTCCAGAGTTACTCCCCCCGGGAAGATGGGGTGATGTGGGGAACAGGAAGCAGTCTGTCTGAATTTGGAGAGGTCCAAGGGGAACGTTCCCATCCCAGCAGGAACAGCTCAGTGGTTGCTGCAGCACCATCTCCTGTGGAGCTCTGCCATGAGCACAATCCCTGAAGCTGAGCACGTCCCACCCAACACCAGGACTGGAAAAGCCAGCGGAGAGATGCTGGCTGGTGCCAGATCCCGTGGAGAACGGCTGCTGTGGTGTTTGGCCTCCTGCTGCTGCCTCAGCCACAGCTCCCTGATGCTCCTGCTCCGCTCACTGCGGAGGTGGAGCTGTGATTTAGGAAGCGGGGAGCTGAAATTCCAAATGCTGAGCACGCCGCTGCATTCCAGCATTAACTTTGGCATTTCGTAACCATGTCTTGAAAACACTAAAATTCAGGATAACCCGAGTCACACATCCCCATGTGGGAATCAGCAGGCTCCGGTGATTCCTCACGTGTTCCTGTGGTAACGCACTGCTCCCGGGGCGTTCCCCACCACGGCAGCACTGAAAGCCTCGATGGCAGGATGGGAAATGCACAACTAACCCAGAATATGGGACTCAAGGCAGCATTATGCCAACTGTGTCCCATCAGCCAGGCAAGCCTAACCCACAGGTATGGATTTTAGCTCCAGGAAAGGGGACACAGAGAACATCCACCCCCATGGAGGTGTGGCATGTCACTGCCCAGGCTCTGCCTTCAGCCCTGGAGTACCCTCAGCTCCTGGGCTCATCATCCTGGCCAGCCCCAGAGGGATGATGAGCCTGGATCCCTCAGGCGCCTGAGGAGTGGCCAGACCAGCCAGGAAAATCCAGCCTGGGAAGGAGGCAGGGAACTCTTCACCTCCAGCGTGAGCCTCCCTGCACCACCACAGCAGTTGTGCTGTCACCTGCTCAGGCCAAAGCCAATTCCTGTTGGATTCAGCCTGTTTGGGACTGCTTGCAGGGAATATTTGTGTGTCAAATTCCCAATGCCTTCTTTTGCTCCTTGGGAAAGCTCATCCAATGCAATTCTGAAGGCAGGGAGCTCTAATCCCTGCCATGGAGGTGGGTACGTGCAGGAGAACACGAGAACTGCCTGTTCCAGGCTTTCCGGGCTGGTGGAGCTCCCTGAGGCCACGCCGAGGGCAGGACGAGCCCCTGAGCCCCTGGCAGCCTTGGCTCTGCACAGGACATGCACTACTGGGGGGCTGCAGCCCCACAGCAGCCCCACACATGCTCTGGAAGCTGTTAGTAAGTGCTACTCAAGGCTTACAACCCAAGCTGTTTCCTCTAGGGATGCACTGCTTCAGCCAGCTCTGACCCAAGCCTCAGCCCTTCTCCCGCCGTCCCATTTGTGCCGTGTTCCGTGAGCTCTGGGTGCCGTGTGAGGCCCGGGAAGGTGGCTGTGCCCACCCCCCACACCCAGAGCACTGTTTCACACCTCTGTGTCCATGCCCTGTGCTGCCTCAGGCCCTGGTGCAGCCCCACAGCCACCCCTGGCTGCCCTGGGGAGCAGCTCCTGCTGGGAAAGGCTCAGCCTCGCTCCAGCCTGCCGCCCTCCCCCTGCTCCGTGCTGGATCCATCGTGTTCCTACAGCACCAGGACACTGCTGCTGCTCCTCCTGAGGGCTCCTGGGAGAGCTGTTCCTGCTACACACCAGAGTGAGATGCTAGCAGCGCCTTCAAGGCTTTTCTCAGCATGGTTTTTGCAAAAACTCAGCCTCACGCTGCCCCTTTCCCCAGCTCTGCACAGGGGAAGGTGTGCAGGAGAAGCTCCTAGATAAAAGCTATACTATTTGTATGCACCAAACACAGATTAACTAATTATTGCTACCGTCAAACCTGATAATAAACCCTATTTTATAAAATCTAACCAGTGGCTACAATTAGATATAGTTTCCAGAGCGTTCCTTAACTACAGATTCAGCTACAGAGCAGAGTGAGAGCCCTCCCCATCTCTGAGCCCTGGACACAGTTCAGTTGTGAAGCACCTTTGCAGCCCCAAGCCCTTGAAGTGCAATGATTCCTTGGTTGAAATGTCATGTTCCCTCACAGCCCCGAGGCCACGGGGAAGAGGGAACGCCGTCATGGATGAGGTGCTTCCAGCTCTGCCCCTGGGCTGCCCTATGCCCCGTGGGGAGGATGGGCGGGAATTCCCAGGGAAGAGATGGGAGCACTCCATCCCTCGTGCAGCAAAGCTTCGCAGGTATCAATAACCCCCTCCCACCCCACGGTCTGCAGTCCAGCGCAGGGACCCGGACCCTCAATGTCCACAGAGGGAGCAGAGGAGAAAGCCAAGAGCTCGGAGCTGGACAGACTGGGCTGCTGGTCCTTCCTGCCACAAGGCCCCTCTCAGTTCCTCCACCGGGCCACTTCCCTGCTTTCCTTCTCCTCCGCTCCGTCACAGGCGGCGCTGGGCGGACTTACCGTCGGGAACTTCGTCCGGCCGCTTCCGCTTCTCGTAGATGACGATGATGACCACCAGGATGACGATCTCGGCCAGGATGCCCAGGAAGGGCCACAGCGGGGCCAGGTGGCTGCGCACGCGCAGGATGGTGGTGACCGACACCGAGCCCACCTGGTTGGTGGCGTTGCACTGGTACTCGCCGGGGTCCTCGTTGATCTGCAGGTTCGTGATGCTCAGCTCGGTGTAGTTCTCTTTGTTGGAAATGAAGAACCTGCCCGAGGAGTTGTTGATGTCCTGCCAAAGGGACAGGGGCGGGAGATGGAACGCCTTTCAGTTCTGGGCCCTTCGTGTGCAGCTGAGGAGAAGCCTGGGTTTGGCTTTGTGTGTCTGTGTCTCCACACAGCACCACAGCATCGAGAGGGGAACGCTGCGCTCACGGGCCTGATACTGCCAGCACTCACCAGCCCTTAAAAATTTAAACTCACACTGAACGCTCATCCCATCCTGTTACTTGCTTAACACTTCTTTTCCATCCATCCATCCATCCATCCATCCATCCATCCATCCATGCAATTCCTGCCTCCCTGGCAGGCCATGCAGTGACAGAACAGCTGGGCTGGAGGGGTTAGAAATTCCCAGCTCCTCTCTGCCATTCCCACTGCTGCTCACGTTTTCCTGTGCACTCCATGGAACAAACAGATCACCCAAGCACTGCTGGGGATCGCTGCCACCTCCTCATGGTAAGCTTTGTGAGCTCAGCTAGTAGAACTTGGAGGAATTTATAACCCCATGTGGTTTTCAATCATATTTCTAAGTTAGATTTTGCAGTTTGGAGCAGATTCCAGAAAATGGCGTTCAAGGGAAGCTCCTAACTTTGCCCAGCAATGCAGCGAGGAACCTTTTTCACACACCACTAATATAAATACCAATGTAATACTCATCCATCCTCACTGCAGCTGAACACATTCCCCTTCGCTCACCCTTTGGAGAAGCTGCACTTTGAGAAGTTGTAAAGCACCTCCAAGAGCCCATCCCTCACCCCAGGTGCTGCTGCCCTCCCTCCCTAAGGGTGCCCTCCCACCCTGACCCTGTTCTCACCTCAAACACCCCATCCCTCACCCCAGGTGCTGCTGTCCTCCCCCCCTGGGCCCAGGCAGTGGGGACACCCTGAGCCCTGTTCTCACCTCAAACACCCCATCCCTCACCCTCCAGTGCTGCTGTCCTCCCCCCTGGGGGTCCCCTTCCCCCCGACCCCGCTCTCACCTCGAACACCCCGTTAACCTTCTTGCGCCAGACCCACTCGGGGTGGGGGAAGCCCACGGACTTGCAGTACATCAGGGCCTCCTGGCCCTCGTTCTTGTTCTCACTCCTCTTGTGCCCGGTGATGTCAGGAGTGGCTACGGGACAGCACAGCAGCTTGTGAGGACAAACGGGGTCCTGGCACCCGTGGGGACACAAAGCCTTCCCAGCTCCCTGCAAGCTGTTCCTTCCCACACCAAGGGAGTGGCAACTGTGCTTGTGTTTGGGAGTGTTCCTCACAGAGCCCCGAACCCTGTGCTGCTCCCGTTTGTCCCTCAGACCAGCGCTAAACCCCATGCTCCTTTTGTGGTGTCCCCAAACTCCGTGCCCGTTTGTGGTGTCCCCAAACTCCGTGCCCCTGTCTGTGGTGTCCCCAAACCCAGTGCCCATTTGTGGTGTCCCCAAACTCCGTGTCCCAGTTTGTGGTGTCCCCAAACCTTGTTCCTGTTTGTGGTGTCCCTGAATGCTGTGCCCGTTTGTGATGTCCCCAAACTCCGTGTCCCTGTTTGTGGTGTCCCCAAACGCCATGCCTGTTTGTGCGTCCCTCAGAGCTGCCCTAACCCCTCCCCAGGCGAGGCTGGCTCAGGGCAGGGCCCGAGCTGACCCCTGGCCCGAGCAGATGGCCCCGGGCAGGGCCCATGCCACAAAGCTGCAGCTCCCTAATCACGCACACGTGGCTCGCTGTGTGAGGGCAGCAGCTCTGAGCTGTTAATCCAGCCCAGGGCTCCAGGAAAAGACCCCCGGGCACGGGAATTTCCTACAGGAGCCTTCCCTGCACATGGGTACAGAGAGGGAGCGGCTCCAGCTGCCGGCTCAGGGAATTAGGGAATTCACAGCGAACAAAACCTCTCGTGCCACCAGACAGCAGCTGAGCCTGCTCTTCCCAAAATTACACCGCAAATCCTCGGGAAAATGCCTGGCAAGCCAAAATGCCTCATATTATCGTATTTCCGAGGGGTTTTAATGCAGGGAGTGTGCTGTGCCTCAGAGGGTTTTAGGACAGTAACGACATTATCCAAAGGAGATCCTGAGCCCCGGGAAATCCATGGCTGTGGGAAAAGCTGGGCTCCGGCCCCGGGAAGGCACCCCAGGAGAGCCCCAGGGCATTGTCTGAGCACCCATGGAAATCCCAACAGCATTGCCAGCACAGCCCTGGGCTCTGCACGAGTCCTGACCAAGGGATGGAGCTCAGCCAGGTGCCAACTCATTAATTACAGCACGATGCCAACTCATTAATTACAGCGCGATGCCAACCATAACCATGATAGGTAAGAACGGGCCAAGAACAAACCCAAAGGGTTTACTGAAGAAAACTGACACCCAATCCTAAAAATACTCGGAGAGCCATAAAACCTGAACTGAATGAAGAACCAGATCCAAACAATTCCCTGCTCTTGTGCAAAAAGCAGCTGCCAGAAGCTGAGGGAAGCTGGGAAGAACACTGCCCACCTGCCGGGCGATCCCACACTCCCTGTGCCTCCAAGGGGAAGGGGAAGTTTTTAAGCTGGAGGTCTCCAAGCAGGAAATAAATCAGCTCTGGGGCTGGGTGAGCTGTGTCACTGCAGGGTCCCAGGCACTGCGGTGCCCCTGCCATGTCCTTTCCAACCCCTGTCCCCAGCCTCAGTGAGGAAAAGGACATTTATCCCAAATAATCACGGCTCAAAGGGGGAATTTCATCTCGGGACCTACTGGAAGGTGCCAGCACTGCCCTGCTGGGCAGGAGCTGGGCAAGCTCCCTGAGGTTTTTGCCTCCTGGAGGGTGCCAGGGAGGGATCTCCTGCAGCCTCCGGACACGGGAGCCCAGCGGGCACAAGGGAACAATCCCGGAGCTGGCACTGCCGGAATGCCAAAAGGAACTGCCAAGCAGAACACGTTCTGGGAGGAAAAGCAGCGATGGGATTGAGCAGCTCGGGGCTGCAGCCCCTCAGGCTGGGCTCCAGTGCCTGCAAAAGGGACCGGGACGGCGCTCCCAGCGGGCCCAGAGTGGGTCAGGCAGGGAGGGAACAACGGGGACAGGGAGAGGGAACGGGGACAGGGAGAGGGAACGGGGACAGGGAGAGGGAACGGTTTGTAGGACAGCTCCCCTCGCGCTCCAGGGTGAGGCAGAGCTCCCCGCCCGGCAGGACACAGTGACATTGCCACATCCCAGGGGTGATCCCGGGGGTTATCCCAGCAGAGCAGCAGTGCCAGAACACCTCTTGGACAGGGCTATTTCTGCAGCTCTGAGGGCAGTGCTGCTGTTCCAGGGCACACAGACGTGAACCCGGCATTTTCCCTCCCAAACTAGGTGGGAATCATGTCCTGCTTTCCCCCCAGCTTGAGGTTTTTCCCGGGAAGCTTTCCGAGGCAGGATTGCTCCTTAGAGCCCAGAGTGAGGCAGGTTTTGTTGGGAAAGGTTTGGAATCCCCTCTCTGCTTAGAGCTGCACCACTGAAACCCGCACAGTGCCCCTGGGAAAGGCAGGTGCGAATTCCTGCCTGTCAAACAGGAAAAATCCCAAAGGATTTGGAATGCCCTCTCTGCTCACAGCTGCACCACTGACACCTGCACGGTGCCCCTGGGAAAGGCAGGTGTGAATTCCTGCCTGTGAAATGGGAAAAATCCCAAAGGTGGGCTGCAAACAGAGCGTGGAAGAGCAAAAGGAGGCAGGGCTGATTGAAATTCACTGCCACCAAAAAAAGAAAAAAGGCAAAGTGAATAGACATTGAGGCGTTCTTGACATGAGAGGAATCCTAATAAGCATCACTTTGATAGTTTGAAATGGCATCACGAGAGAAAGGAGGTTTGTGGTGGGGTGACCATGAAGCTCCAGTGCTCCCAGTCAGCAGCAGCAGCTTTCTGAGTGCTTTGGGGGGCACAGATCCAGGAAAAGAGGGGCTTTTCCCTTGTTAAGGGGCACTCAGTGTCATTTCCTGCCATACAGGAGCCCTTCAGCCCTTCCAAGCTCTTTGCTGTCACTGCCGAAAAGGAGAGGTGAATTTAAACGTGTAACACCTCCAAACCATGGCCCAGTTACCTTCAAGTGTCCCATTAAGAGACAAAATTATTAATTAATTAGGGCAAAAGCACCTAAAAATATTCCCGCAATGAAAACTGGGATGTGTTCTGGGTGACCTGAGCGGGGACTCTTCCTTCCCCAGGAATTATTGGGGAGGATGGACAGGAAGGAGAATCCCTGGATGAGGTAAGGGCACAAATTCCATCCTTCCCCAGGAATTATTGGGGAGGATGGACAGGAAGGAGAATCCCTGGATGAGGTAAGGGCACAAATTCCATCCTTCCCCAGGAATTATTGGGGAGGATGGACAGGAAGGAGAATCCCTGGATGAGGTAAGGGCACAAATTCCATCCTTCCCCAGGAATTATTGGGGAGGATGGACAGGAAGGAGAATCCCTGGATGAGGTAAGGGCACAAATTCCATCCTTCCCCAGGAGTTACTGGGGAGGATGGACAGGAAGGCATAAAAGGAGAATCTCTTGATGAGTAAGGGCACAAATTCCATCCTTCCCCAGGAATTGCTGGGGAGGATGGACAGGAGAATCCCTGGATGAGGTAAGGACACAAAGGCCTCGCAGGAAGGGGAATTCAGAAGGGCTTTCCAGCACCTGTTTCCTGTGCCCCTTCTCCCAAAATCCTGCCAGGCACAGTGCAGTGCAGAGTTCTCCAGGGCTGCATTCTGTTCTTTGTGCTTCTTTTCCTCTTCAGGCCTCCAGAGCTCCCAGCTTCCAACAAAAGCTCGGCAGGGATTCCCCCCGTGTGGAAAAGGAGCAATTAAAAACTTCCAGTTGGGGAGGAGAGGGCACCCTGGCACTGCCACCACCACTGCTCCCACCAGAATCACCCCCTGCACACAGCCAAGGAAAAGGGGGCGCAGGATCCCTGCTCCGAGGCACCATTCCCTAAATCCAGCTCAGAGCTCTGGGGATCCGAGCCAGAACAAAGCCTCCACCAGACACTTGGAATTCAGCCTTGGAATTCCCAGGAAAGGCACCAGACACTGCACTGAACCCCAGGATTCCCAAGTGCAGTTACAGCGCTGCCCTAGCGATTTCCTTGGCCAAGATCTGATGGGTTAAAGGGACCTTCCAGCTGGTGCAGTGCCACCCCTGCCATGGGCAGGGCCACCCAGGCTGCTGCAGGCCCACCCCAGGGCCCTGGAGAGGCTCAGGACACAGCACACGGAGGGAGGTGGCCCTGGATGTGCCACAGGCACTGAGGAAGCTGCTCCTGAGATGTCAGAAAATCCCTATTTCTGGAGCGCAGCACTCTCCTTTCCCCGTGCAGCACTCCCAGCCCCCTCAGAGCTCCCTGCCAGCTCTCCTGGTGGCCCTGCCTGGCACCGCAAGAGCCCAGCCCAGGCAAACACTCCCCGAGGGAATGCAGAGATGATCAGAGCTGACAGAGGTCTTGCTCTGCGCCCGGAGTTCAGTGTTTTGTGGCCTGAAGCAGCCCAGAGGAGGCAGCAGGAATGGAATGTTTTAATTAGGATAACATTAGGAGATTCAGCAATTAGAGCAGAGGAGCAGAGTGGAAGAATAAATCCCAAAGAAAAGAAGGAAAATGAACCCTCTCCACCTGTGCCCCCTGAACTGCCAGCGTAGCTCCTCGGAGGCACTGGGGTCTGAATTCCATTCCTCACACACTGAGGGATTCTCCACCTGGATCCCAGGGTCTGACCACGCTCTGAATTCCAGGAATTCCCCAATTCAGCCTTCCCTGCATGGTACCCCTTCCTGGGAACTCCCCGGTGTCCCAACACCAGCACCGCTCTTTGGCTCAACTCCAGCCACAGCCTGGGCAAACCTCCCCACTCGGCAGTTCTATCCTTCATTTTAGGCTCCTAACGATGCCAGGAGGTGCCCGGGACACCAGGGCTGCGTTCCCACGCCTCAGCTCTTTCCCTGAACGTGCGTAAGGCTTTCCCTTGGAACTGGAGTTGTTACACACCATATAAATTATCATTTATAATAAAATATCTTCTTAACCCGTGCTGAGGAGCAGCCTCCTGGAGTTGTCCCTTTTGTGAGAGCCCGAGGGAGCTGCTGGAGGCAGGAAGGGGGGAGGGGAGGGAGCAATGCCAACGGTACCTCTCACTTCTATGGTGGCGTTGGCGACGGGAGAGCTGGAGAACACGAACACGCACAGGTACTCCCCCGACTCCTCTGCTCGGGCCTTCAGGATCCTGCGGGGAGAGCAGAGCTGCTCACTCACCTGGGCCTTCATTCATCCTTCCTTCATTCCACTGCCAGCGCTGGGACAGGAAGGGTTTTTAAGGGAAGGGGTTTAATGTCGAAATTCTGGAGCTCTCTGCATGCTGAAAGTACCCAGCTCGGAGCTCCAAGTACTAAAGACATCTCACAGCGAAACAAAGAGACTGAAAAAGCAAAAACCTGCAAGTTCAAGGCAAATACACAGAATATAAAAGATGAAATAATAGAAAATAGGAATGGATGGTAGAGGCAAATACCCTCTGTTAAGCACAGCCGTGCTGGTGCTGCTTGCCAGAGTCCTCAACGGGAAAACCTGCAATTCTGGATTGAAAACGGAACCGAAGCAGGTCCAACACAAAGCCAAATGCCAGAGGGAGCCTGGACTCCCCCCCAGCACAGCAGCTCAGGAGTGCTCAGGAATTCTGCAAATGGGAATCTGGGATTTCTCCGGCTGTCCCGGGGCTGCCTGGGAGCTCCCACAGCCTCCCATGCCCCGGGAATGAGGGACTGTCTCATCTGCCCACTTCACCTCTTCCTTTCCCCCTGGAAGCCAAGCTGAAATCTTCCTTCAGCAGGAATTTGGAAGGAAAAATCCACCCCAGTTTGGGACACGTGACAGAGGAGTTGCCCTCAGCACTGACTTTCCTGGGTAATAAAGTGCAATTTTCAGTCCCCTGACCCCCGCTGCTCATTAAGGTAATTGCCAGGGAAGAGAGCAGAGCCTGAGGAAGGGACAGAAGGCAATCATGGAAGGAAATGAGACTCATTGATTAATTGCAAAATTCAGCAGGGAATTCGAAGGGAACTGAAGGGGAGAACAAAAGGAAAAATTTGGACCAATCTTTCTCAGAATCCAACTCAGCTTCCCTAATGCCAAGGATAAGAGGCCAGGAAAACCTGGGACGTTCCCTACCCCTGTGTCAGTGGATTAGGTAGAAAAGGGCCACCCTAGAGGCAGAAAATATTTGGGACCAAGCTGCCAGCAGGGCTTCAAACAGCCCTGAAGTGCTCCTGGAGGCTGGATTTGCTGTCCACGCTGGCAAGGGAAAAATGGACAGAAAGGAAAAGCAGTGCAAGGCAATGCCACAGG
The DNA here is from genome assembly GCA_036785705.1 of Acanthornis magna. Taxonomy (NCBI): domain Eukaryota; kingdom Metazoa; phylum Chordata; class Aves; order Passeriformes; family Acanthizidae; genus Acanthornis; species Acanthornis magna. The sequence continues at coordinate 110,559 of JAWUZG010000463.1, read as the reverse complement.
AACAGACTGTGAGGGCACTCCTGAGGGAGCTCCACGTGATCCCAGCAACTCCAGTGAGGTGTGGGCTCACCCCTCAGCACCTCGGGGAACAAACACCACCCTCCCTGCCCAGCCCATCTCATCTCCCATTCCAGCTGGAATTTGGGGCTCGATGTGCAGCCACCAGTCCATCATCAAGGAGAGATGGGCTGGGAACAGCACCTGAGGGAACACCACCCTCCCTGCCCAGCCCATCTCCTGTTCCAGCTGGGGTTTGGGGCTCGATGTGCAGCCACTAATCCATCCTCAGGGACAGATGGGCTGGGAACAAACACCACCCTTCCCTGCCCAGCCCATCTCCTGTTCCAGCTAGAATTTGGGGCTCGATGTGCAGCAGTGAATCCATCCTCAAGGAGAGACGGCCTGGGAACAAACACCACCCTTCCCTGCCCAGTCCATCTCCTGTTCCAGCTGGGGTTTGGGGCTCGAGGACGATGTGCAGCAGCAAATCCATCCCCAAGGAGAGATGGGCAGGATAAAAACCTCCTATTCCAAGGACAAAAAAACCACCCTGCTGGTCTGCGTGGGCAGGAGAGGCACCTGCCCCGGGTGAACCCTGGAGAAGAACTGGATGAGTTCAGCCTGCAAAATCCCAAATTGTGGCGTTTCAGCCCCACGTTCCACCACCCCCGAGCCACCCCACGGGAACAGCAGGTTCGCCCTCAACCCCACGGGCACTCACTTGTACTCGGTGGTGTTGGAGGCTTTCCTGGTGCCCGGGATCTCCTCGCCATTCTTCACCCAGTAGCTGGCAGCCAGGGGGCTGGGGCTGGTGGTCAGGTTGCACTGCAGCGTGACAGCCACGCCGGCCACGTGCAGCACCACGTCCTCGCTGGCGTTGATGCGCGGCTCTGCAACACAGGGAGCCCCTCATGGCACCCTCCCCGCGGCCAGGTGCCAGCTACGCTACTGCCACGGGGAACGGGGCGGGGAGGGCACCACACGGGGAAGGAAGGGCACGGCACTACGCTGGGACAAAGCCACGGCCAAACAGCTCAGCGCTACTGGAGGCAACAGCTCGGGGATGGCGCTCCTGCACGGAAAGAGAGAAGGTTCAATTGTTTATTTCGGTGGTCCCAGCGACTCTTGGCACACTTTGTGTTTCCCACGGCACGGGCAAGGGCAAGTCCTGGACTGGATGTTCCTCCTCCTGGAGCTTCTTGCTGGCTGGCACTTGGTTCTTCTCCTTGAAGTTTCAAACAAAGCCGTTTTTTATAGGAACTGCCCTCACGTTTAGGCTTCTCCGTTCTACTCCTGGAGGTGCCCCTGCCGAAAGGCTGATGTGTCCCACCCGAGGGATTCCAATGGCACAGCTTCCCTGGCACGGGAATTGGGGAACACTGGCGTGGGTAAGGCACAAGGCTGGGGGAGAACAGCTGAGAGCAGCACTTGGAACTCGACAATCAAACGGAACAATCACAGCAGGTTAAAATTAGAGCTGGGGCTGCTTTGTGTCTAAAGGAACCTTGAGCATAAACATTTCTAAAGAACAAAAAAAGCCTCAGAGCACAAACAGAGCCCAGGAGCTCTGCACTTCATAGCCTTACCCAGTAACACCAAATTCACGTTTTTTAGGGCAAAGCTTTCAGAAGTGCTGAACTGAATCTGAGGGCACCGTCCTGGTGTTTGAGAGCCACGCTGGCCGCAGCTCCTGCAGGTGGCTGCTGCTCCCCAGCAAGCACAGCTGGGCAATTCCAGCACAAAAAAGTATTCCAGTCCTGGATAGCCTTTTTTACAACTCCTCCTTTCCCCAGCTCTTTAAATCATTCTTTAACTGCAGAAACACTGCAGGTGCTGTTGGTATTATCACTTTCTTAACTCTGTTTCTGCCTCGTTTCTCCCACACTGGGCGTTTTATCCTTTCAAGGATTGTTTGGGCACACAGTTGTTGTGTTATTCCCGTATCATGCATCATTCCGTGTGCTCATTCCCACAAAAACAGAGCTCTGGGAGTATTTTCAGCAGCGTTTCTGAAATAGTAACTCAGAGGCTGACCTGCAACCTTTTCAGTTTTAGTTTAGGGAAACCAAAGGCAGCTGCAGTCTCATTTTCAGCTTCACCTGCATTGAGGTTACTTAGATTCGGTTCTTTAAAAAGCAAATTGATTGATCCACCTCCTGATTTAATTCCAACTGGAATACTGGGACAGCAGCAGCCAAAGCAGGGTGCTCACCTAGAAAGTCACTTTTTACACATCCCAAAGTGCCCGTTTTATGTAAGCTCAGCTTCTACAGTTAAAACCAAGCAAACCAACTAAAAAAAACCCCAGTAAGTGCAACTCTGGTTCCAAACCAGGAATGAGGTGGAAGGCAGATGGTGGCTCCTGGGTGCCAGATTCCCAACAGGCAAGTTGATCTCTGCTAAGGCTCTTGGAGACTTTGGTGTGATGTGGGTGTCAAAGCAGGGCAGCAGCAAAATGGTCACCACCATTAACTGCAAATTCCAACTGCGCCGAGCCAGGAAATTCCCATTTCCCAGACACACCATGACCCAGCTGAGGCCGTCTGGGCAGGCTCAGGAAGAGTCTCCACCTGCCAGGGCCACCTCGGAAAGCTTGTCCCCACTTCGCTCGGGCAGGAGCGGGTGTCCTCGGGCTCCGTGTCCCCAGCAGAGCAGCTCAGCTCTCCCACCACCACAGCAGCACGGAGCAGAGGCACTGCAGGGCTCGGCTCCACACGTCCCTGCCACAGCAGAGCCCCGGAGCAGAGCTATCGCACAAAGCACTTGTCAGGAGTTCAGGACACGGCTCCGTCAGCAGCAGCGGTGCAACGCTCGGTGATCGTGGGGGAGAGCAGAGGCTGAGCGTCAGTCCCCGGAGCAGCTCGGTGCCGAGGGCCCGAGAGAGCGAAGGAGGGAGGGAAAACCCCCTTCCCATATGGACACGTCTTGGCAGCAGCTCATCCCAAAGCGTGGCGCTGCACAGGAAAGGATTTTGTCCCTCAGAGTCCCTGTGCAGCACCGTGGGCTGTCCCACGGCAGGGCCCTGCAGGGGCTCCGGTACACATGTCCCAGGTTTGTCTCGGGCAGGATCGTTCCCGGGATGCCAGGCTCTGCTGCTGGAGGTCATGCAAGCATTCCAGGCCTTTGGGGGCTCAAAGGACACGGGAAGGGCCGAGGGGTGGCGCTGGAGCAGAGCAGTTCCAGCCCAAGGACCCAGTGCCCCTCAGACACTGCGGCCACCCCACAGCGCCAGGGTCACCGTCCGCTCTCCCACATGTTCCAGGGCTGGTTCCATTTCCACAGGGAGGTCTCTGATCCAGCAGTGCCCATGGCAGCACCAGCCTTTGGGTGGGGCTTTTCAAGGGATCCAAATCAAAAACTGAGGCAGAAATACAGCTTTGGTACTTTGTACCCAGGGGGCATAAAAGGTTATTCCTGCACAGAGCACAGGGGCAAGACCACACCTTTGCTCTGCTCTTCTGCCAGCTGAGGACACCGAGAATGACCCAAAATGAGCCCTCCTGGACTCCACACTGCAGATTTCACTCCCTCTGCCTTTAACTCATCAGACACTTCCTCAGGGAAATTCACACTACATCTTGGCCAAAATCCTTCCCTACCAAATCTGACAATGTGAATTCCCGAAGCTGCCCAAGGTGACGGCAGGAAAGCCTTGTCACAACAAAGAGGAAAAGCAACTCAGGGCCAATGCTGCTCTCTGCTCTCAGAGCTTGGCTGCTGCCAGAGTTGATCCTGGCTGGAGTCACGGAGCTCAAGCTCTGAGTTCAGCTCTGGGGATGATGTTCTCCCCTCCTCCCTTCCACTGGCTGCATCACCTCAGCACTGCTGCATCAGAGAACTCGGCAGGAACATGCTGCTGCCCAGGGAGGGAAAGAAACACCACGACTTCATGGAAAAATCCACACACGAGAGGTCACGTGGAACTGAAAGGGAAGGATTTATCCAGAAGCAGATATGTAACCAAAACCAGGTGAGGAGGCATTCCCAGAAATTCCAAGAGAACAGAAGAAATCAAAATAAAATGGTTAGAGCTGGAAGAACGGGGAAATCAAAGAGAAAGGCACTCGTGGAGAAGGCAGGGAGGCTGAAACCTCCTACAGAACTAAAGGGGGAGGGAGCACACACGAATCCACCAGCGGGGCCGGGGTCACAGGGCAGCTCTAACACACATCCCGAGGATTTCCCGAGCGCTTCGCTCCTAAGGAGGACAGACACGGGTGGCACACGGGGTCAGCACTACAGGCGAGGAGCAGCCCGCGGGGCGGGACACAGCACAGGGTGGCACAGGGTGGGCACATGGGGGCAGGGTCACCAGACTGCCTCTAGACACTACAGTGCCACTACTGGGGGCCGGACTCACTCTGCAGGACGCTTATAGTAGCCTGGGCTCGAATCCACGTAATGGAGGGGTTTTGCCTCAAGTCATTCCTCCTGGGATCGTTGCTGGCCCTGCACTCGTAAGTCCCAGAGTCTTCCAAGGTAAGGCGGGTTACTCTCAGCACACTCACCCCATTGGCCCCGTAGGCAGTGTTTATGGTGACACGGCGCTTCCGAGCGCCATCCCACAGCTGTTTGAAAGCCTCAGCTCGGTTCACTTCGGCATACCACCACTGGATCTCCGGAGTGGGGTTCCCAACCACATCACAGTACAGTTCAAAGGCGTCCCCCGTGAGCTTAGTCTCTGACATGGGCGACTTGACAAACCCGGCTGCAGGGAGGGGCGGCAGAAACGCAGTGACAGAGCGGCAGGAAACACACGGCTCGCGCACACAGCAAAGCGCGGGGCAGAAAACACAGTTAGAGACATGGCAGCATCAGCAGGGACACAGCTGGGGGCACCAGGGCATTCCCAATACTCTGCTGATCCTCTGGTCTGGGGGGACTGGGGCATTCCCAATGTTCCTGCTGATCCTCTGTTCTGGGGGCACCAGGGCATTCCCAATGTTCTGCTGATCCTCTGCTCTGGGGGGACTGGGGCATTCCCAATGTTCTGCTGATCCTCTGCTCTGGGGGGACTGGGGCATTCCCAATGTTCCTGCTGATCCTCTGCTCTGGGGGCACCAGGGCATTCCCAATGTTCTGCTGATCCTCTGCTCCCTGGGAAGGCACCTGCACACCCAGACTGCTAGGCCTTTTTCACATGTGAACCTTGGAATAGGCCAGGGTTGGAGGGCAGGGAATTCCCAATATTCCTGCTGATCCTCTGCTCCCTGCGCCCCCACACCAAGGGATTTCCAGCCTTTTTTCAGCCATGGGACCCTTGGGATGGGCCATGGTTGGAGGGCAGTGACACAGCTTGGGGGGACCACGGCATTCCCAATATTCCTGCTGATCCTCTGCTCCCTGGGAAGGCACCAGCGGCCCCACACCAAGGGACTTCCAGGATTTTCTCAGTTGTGTGAACCTCAGGATGGGCCAGGGACGGACGGCAGGGAATTCCCAATATACCTGCTGATCCCGTGCTCCCTGCGCCCCCACACCGAGGGATTTCCAGGCCTGTTCCAGCCGTGGGACCCTCGGCATGGCCAGGGTTAGGTGTTCCTGGCCAGGTGTCTGCTCTCTGCGGAGGGTTCTTTACCTGACCCACCCTCAGGGCTGCAAGGGGCAAAATCCCAAACTTGCACCAGCTGGGAGCTCTGCTCTGACCTCCTCTCCCCTCTCCTCAGGACTCCAAGGGCAGGGAATTCCCCAGGATGCAAGTGACCCTTTTCCTGGAGGAGCTGGCTCAGCCCAGCTCCAGGAGAGAGGGAATTTCAGCAGAATAAACACACCCAGGCCAAAAGTTTGTTTTGTTGGGAACCAGCAAAGGAACTGAGCAGTTCCCCCACTTTGGAAAGAGCTGCTGGGCTGATATCAGGCCAAAATACCCTCGTTATGCCCTAAATCCTGCCTCAGAGCCCCGCTGGGAGCACCCACGCGGAATTGTCCCGCAATCCTATTCCCAAAGATATTTAGGAGAAGAGCGGTGCCTCAAAGCCACCCCTTCCCCCCAGAGCTGCGGGATTAGGGCACAGCTGGCACAGGGATTATGCAGCACAACCTGCGCCAGTGCCGTGCTCCGGGGGGACCTCGGCAGCATGGGGAGGGACAGGGGACACTCAGACAAAACTCGGGTCGGTCCCTCCCCTCCTCGTGTTTTCGGGGTGAGAGACAAGGCCATGGGGTTTGGAAATGGAAAGGTGGGCTCAGAGCCTTGGAAAATCCCTGGGGAATGCTCAGAGAATGGCATTTGGTGACCTGTCCGTCATGTGGCCACAGTGAGACAGAGCTGAATACGGACATGGGAACTCTGCACTAGGGGGGCATCCCAAAAGGGCACCGGGGCAAGAGAAGGCCCCAAGAGTCCCCAAAATGCAGGGAAAGTGCTCCTGGCTGGCACAGTGCTGCTGGGGGGGCTGCAAGCAGCAGCCACGGGAACGCTCAAAGGTGAAAAAATGCACCTGAAATGAGCTGAGTGATGAACTCATCAGCTCAGGGACTGCACAGCCATGCAGCGCGGGAGGGGCTGCACCCAGAGACCCCGAAACCCTACAGGGAGAGGGAAAGGGCTGAGCTGCAGGGCCCTAGTGACCACTGACCCCAGGGACCAGGACAAACTGACCCCAGTGACCAGGACACACCGACAACAGTGACCAGCACTCACTGACACCAGTGACAAGCAAAGACCAGGACACACTGACCCCAATGCACACACTGACCCCAATGCCCAGCACACACTGACCCCAATGCACACACTGACCCCAATGCTCAGCACACACTGACCCCAATGCACACACTGACCCCAATGCCCAGCACTGACCCCAATGCCCAGCACACACTGACCCCAATGCCCAGCACACACTGACCCCAATGCCCAGCACTGACCCCAATGCACACACTGACCCCAATGCCCAGCACTGACCCCAATGCCCAGCACTCACTGACCCCAATGCCCAGCACTGACCCCAATGCCCAGCACTGACCCCAATGCACACACTGACCCCAATGCCCAGCACTGACCCCAATGCCCAGCACTCACTGACCCCAATGCCCAGCACACACTGACCCCAATGCCCAGCACTGACCCCAATGCCCAGCACTCACTGACCCCAATGCCCAGCACTGACCCCAATGCCCAGCACTGACCCCAATGCCCAGCACTCACTGACCCCAATGCCCAGCACTCACTGACCCCAATGCCCAGCACTCACTGACCCCAATGCACTCACTGACCCCAATGCACACACTGACCCCAATGCTCAGCACACACTGACCCCAATGCCCAGCACTCACTGACCCCAATGCCCAGCACTGACCCCAATGCCCAGCACACACTGACCCCAATGCCCAGCACTCACTGACCCCAATGCCCAGCACACACTGACCCCAATGCCCAGCACTCACTGACCCCAATGCCCAGCACTCACTGACCCCAATGCCCAGCACACACTGACCCCAATGCCCAGCACTCACTGACCCCAATGCCCAGCACTGACCCCAATGCCCAGCACTCACTGACCCCAATGCCCAGCACTGACCCCAATGCCCAGCACACACTGACCCCAATGCCCAGCACACACTGACCCCAATGCCCAGCACTCACTGACCCCAATGCCCAGCACACACTGACCCCAATGCCCAGCACTGACCCCAATGCCCAGCACACACTGACCCCAATGCCCAGCACTGACCCCAATGCCCAGCACTGACCCCAATGCCCAGCACTCACTGACCCCAATGCCCAGCACACACTGACCCCAATGCCCAGCACACACTGACCCCAATGCCCAGCACTCACTGACCCCAATGCCCAGCACACACTGACCCCAATGCCCAGCACTGACCCCAATGCCCAGCACTGACCCCAATGCCCAGCACTCACTGACCCCAATGCCCAGCACACACTGACCCCAATGCCCAGCACTGACCCCAATGCCCAGCACTGACCCCAATGCCCAGCACTCACTGACCCCAATGCCCAGCACTCACTGACCCCAATGCCCAGCACTCACTGACCCCAATGCCCAGCACTGACCCCAATGCCCAGCACACACTGACCCCAATGCCCAGCACTGACCCCAATGCCCAGCACACACTGACCCCAATGCCCAGCACTCACTGACCCCAATGCCCAGCACTCACTGACCCCAATGCCCAGCACTGACCCAATGCCCAGCACACACTGACCCCAATGCCCAGCACTCACTGACCCCAATGCCCAGCACTCACTGACCCAATGCCCAGCACACACTGACCCCAATGCCCAGCACTGACCCCAATGCACTCACTGACCCCAATGCCCAGCACACACTGACCCCAATGCCCAGTACCAGTTCCTAGCCCAGCCTCTTTTGGGGTAATTTTGGCTTTTTGGTGTATTTCGGACTGATCATGAGCCAAGGCCCGAAATCCTCTTATTAAAAGTTGTCTCCATAATTGGAAAAGCTATCAAAGGTCTTTATAAAATAAAAATGCTTTTTTAAAATAAAAAGCAATACAAAGCACTGGAGTTGGACTCTGAATCACTGAGTTATTACAACTTTTTCACAAAGCTCAGAAATAATTTTTAAATATTAAATCAGCGGTGATGCTGTCAGATAATAATTAAGAACCTGTAGCTATTCCACTATATTTGTGTTCCCAACCAACTTATTTATTTTTTAATTTATTGCTGGTTTTCTGCCCAAAGAATGAGTGGAAATGATAGGAAATCTCTTCTGGAAGTGATTTATTTATTCAATATTTGATGTCATCCACCGAGTGTGCGGATGGAGACCAGGAAAGATTAATTTCTAAATTAAAGTTCTAAAACCTGGGAAATGTTTCAGTGTGTGCACGGAACTCCACTGAATTCTAGAGGCTCTTTGCATTTGCAAACTCTGGGTTGAAATTTGAGAAAAACCAGGATTTTGAGAGCTCAAAAATCACTGTAAAATGTGCCAGTCTAAGAATATACAAAGCAGGATCTAAAAATCATCCCTGAATTGTGGAAATTATCGCGCTGTTGATCAAAATATCCTTTTTTATTTTAATGAAAGTGCAAAAGAATTAAGGCCCTGGAGGAGCAAAGCAGGGAGAATGTTCTAAAGGTCTGGTGTAAAAAAGAGTTTAGAAAATAAACCTTTGCCTCGCCTTGAAACCCAAGTTGAGGAAAGGAGTTAAGCCAAGCTCAAAGACAGCAAAAACCAAGTTTAACATACACACAAATGGACAAATTAGGACAGAAATGAGGAAAAAAGGGGAAAAAAAGGGAAATTTCCAACCCCAAGGAACACAAAAGTGACCACACAATCCCTAAAAAGCAGAATGCTCCCATCCCATCCCCAGGCTGTGCTCAAGGTGAATCCTCCCTAAATCCAAACAGAAATCACAGCTCAGAGCTCGCACAGCTCAAGCACAAAAATAAATCTGATTTTCAGTCCGGAGCCACAAGAACTAAAGTGGAACTGCTGTGGGACTGAACCATGCAGAATTTGGCTGTATTTACACAAAAACCTCTCAGCACACCAAAAATTTGAATTTCACCGCTCTCAGACCTTTAGGAAAATTCTGGGGTTTTGTTTCCTAAATTACACAGACTGATTTTTAAATTGTTCAACAAATAAATAAAAATATGGATTGCAAAGGGAAGGCCGTGCCCTCACCTGAGCTGATTTTCACTTCATTCCCCATCTCCAATTCCATGGGAATATCCCAGAAAAGCCCAGGCAGGAGCTGGGGCTGTGTTAATCAGGTGCTCTGGCTAATTAACACCTCTTTCTTTTCCCCTGCAAGGCGTTGATTAAGTTATAGAAGTTTTCAGGGTGGGAAAATCTCGAATATCGCATTTTTATTCCATTTAGACTGGAAAAAAAACCCCTTTTTTTTTTCCTAATTAGCGTTTTGTTCCTTTCCAGTGCTCACATTCAGGGAAAATCTTGGAAATTAGTTAAATACACAAAAAATGAGAGAACCGCTGAGCTGGAGGAGGGTGAGCACCTCAATTCTGGGGAAGCACATCCTGCCTAATTTTATACTTTTCCATGGAGCACGGAATCAGAAAATCAAAAATTATCGAAAAAATAATTCCGTTGATTTTTTCCAGCTCCAGAGCGGCTTTAAGCCGAGCCTGAGGAGCCCAAGAGTGGAGCAAAGCCCAGGTTTAATTCCTGCCGCTCGGAAAACGCTACCCAGAGCATCATCGAAAATTCAGGAGCGGAGGGGACATTCCACAGGCACGGAACCTGAGGAGTGCGGAACCTGAGGAGTGCGGCAGGACTGAACATTCCCTGCGGGATTTATGGCAAATTACGGCTCTGCCGAAGGGATTTAGGGACAAATTCGTGAAGGGAAATGGATTTAGGGGCAAATTCGTGAAGGGAAAGGGATTTAGGGCAAATTATGGCTCTGCTGAAGGGAAAGGGATTTAGGGGCAAATTATGGCTCTGCTGAAGGGAAAGGGATTTAGGGGCAAATTATGGCTCTGCTGAAGGGAAAGGGATTTAGGGGCAAATTATGGCTTTGCCGAAAGGATTTAGGGACAAATTTGTGGCTCTGCCAAAGCGATTTAGGGACAAATTCGTGAAGGGAAAGGGATTTAGGGTCAAATTCATGGCTCTGCCGAAGGGAAAGGGATTTAGGGACAAATTATGGCTCTGCCGAAGGAATTCCGGGACAAATTCGTGAAGGGAAAGGGATTTAGGGGCAAATTATGGCTCTGCCTAAGGATTTAGGGGCAAATTCGTGAAAGGAAAGGGATTTAGGGACAAATTTGTGGCTCTCCCAAAGTGATTTAGGGACAAATTCGTGAAGGGAAAGGAATTTAGGGGCAAATTATGGCTCTGCCGAAGGGAAAGGATTTAGGGACAAATTATGGCTCTGCCAAAGGGATTGAGGGGCAAACTATGGCTCTGCCGAAGGGATTTAGGGACAAATTCATGAAGGGAAAGGGATTTAGGGTCAAATTCATGGCTCTGCCGAAGGATTTAGGGACAAATTCGTGTCTCTGCCGAAGGGAAAGCTCGGAGCGTCCTAAGGGAATGGTTTGGGTGAGGCCATCGTGGGGAAGGACACGGGGATGGGCTCCTGGTTAGGGAATTCAGGCCGGACAGGATTCCTGGAGGTCATAAAAACCTCTCAGGTCAAGGTGAAACTCTCCCACACATGCCCCGGATGCTTTATCCAGGATTCCTTGGAATAAAAACAGCGATGCTTCACTCCACATGTTGGAAAATACACCAGTTTAAAAATTTTGTGTAACTTTAGTCAAAGGCTTTGTTTGTCTTTACCCCGGGAAAAGGAGTTTTAAGTTTCTTTTCAGGACATTGCTCTGCCAGGTGAGGTCTGATGAACTCAACATATCAACAGACTGAGAATAGCCCAAAGATCCCCAGAGAGATCAAAACCATCAACGGAACATCAACAGAACATCGGTGGCCATCTCCAACATCCACCCCAGAGCACCTCTGACACAGCTGAAGACATCTCCCCGGAAAGGACTGATAAGAAAATTGAAAAATGAAGATCTAATTTACATCGGAGGATCCAATAGAAAACTGAATACTGAGGGTTGCTCAACTCTGGACCAATGAACTTTGAAACAGTACATCCTTATGGGTTTTTACTGTATAAAAACTGGGGGGAAATCCTGTAAAAACATGTGGTTTTGGAATATTTTCCTTGGCACATCCTGGCCAGAAAATAAAGCAATGCCTGATTCTCTATCACTTCAAATACAGTGCTGGAGGGTTTTTTTATTTCTCCCCATTTTCGGTGACACACGTCTGAAACCCAACTGCTGTTTTATGGCCACTTTTATAATGCAGAAACTCCTCTCAGCAGACCTAGCTCCCTGAGGAAACACAGCCATGTTCTCCCCAACTCCAGGGAATTCCCTTCCCCACAAATCCATCCCTGCCTGGGCTCAGAACACACAATTCCAGGGTTTGGGGGCAGGGGTTCCCATCCTGTGAAAGGTGGAGCTGAAAATTGATTTCAGGCTGGAATATCCCACAGGGGAAGAACAGTAAGAACAAGGATTTATAAACTGTTCTCCCCAGCTCCAGGGAATTCCCTTCCCCACAAATCCATCCCTGCCTGGGCTCAGAACACACAATTTGTGAGTTTGGGAGCAGGGGTTCCCATCCTGACTTAAGGCTGGAATATCCCATAAGGGAACAACAGTTAAAACAAGAATTTATGAACTCCTCTCCTCAGTTTTGAGGAATTCCCTTCCCCACAAATCCACCCGTTTGGGTTCAGGACACACAATTCCAGGGTTTGGGGGCAGGGGTTCTCATCCTGATTTCAGGCTGGAATATCCCACAGGGGAAGAATAGTAAGAACAAGGATTTATAAACTGTTCTCCCCAGCTCCAGGGAATTCCCTTCCCCACAAATCCATCCCTGCCTGGGCTCAGAACACACAATTCCAGGGTTTGGGGGCAGGGGTTTCCATCCTGCTGCTGCCACAACCGGAAAGGTGAAAATTGATTTCAGGCTGGAGTATCCCACACGGGAAGAACAGCCAGAACAAAGATTTATAAACTGTGGGTCCAGACTGGCTGCAGTCACCTTAGAAGTGCAGGAATTCCTGGTTTTTCCCTCAATCCCTGACACAGCTCCTTTTCATGGAGCTCAGCTCCAATGTCCAGCTCCTGCCTCACCCAGGCCTGGTGTTTGGAGCCTTTCAGCAGCATAAAGCAGAAAATTCCAGGGCTCTGTGCCTGGGCAGTTTGAAGGGATAAAGTACAGGGAACATGCTGGGTGGGGAATCCTCTGCAAAATTGGATTCACTTTGCAGGAAGCATGGAAAATCTTATTTCCTTCGAACACTTGGATCAGCACTCGGGAATAAATAATGGATGGATAAAGGTGGGACAGAGCCAGACCAACCTGAAGCCCTGCTGGGAACTCAGATCAAGTTCAGTGCCCTAAACAGCACTTTAACAGCACTTTCCCCCCACATTTCAATGAAAATATTAAAGAATATCAGTGCAGAAGTGCTGTGGCACTTCCCGAGCACAATTCCATGCACTGGGCACCACTTCCATCTGTGCCCTGCTGGGAATTCAGATCAAGTTCAGTAATTTAAAAAGCACTTTCCCCCCAAATTTCAATGAAAATATTGAAGAATATCAGTGCAGAAGTGCTGCAGCACCTCCCGAGCACAATTCCATGTGCCGGGTGCCATTTCCACCCCGTGCTGTAAAAAAGCCAAGTCTGGGCAACTTCCCGAGGCAATCCCACTAATTACATAACCCAAAGGGATGGCAAAGCATTGCAGGGAATTTGTCATTCCTCATGGAATTACATTCCTGGTAATCCCACGGAAAGCACAGCTTTGGCACATCCCAAAGAGCTGTCGGGAGGTTGGGCTGAATCCCTCCCAAGGAGATTTCCTCCCATGGGGAATTTGTTCCAAGGATTAAACCCACCTCATCCTGGGCAGAGGCAGGAATTGTTCTGCTCTTGCCATTCACACAAAGGCTTACAACCATCTGCGCTGGCAGGAAAAAATCCACAGAGCCAGCAGTTTAATCCCTTTTTTTTCAGGGAATACAGGAATATTAGTGTTGTGGCTGAGGAATAGACAAGAATCCCTCCCAAGCACAAAGAGCCGGGAGCAGAAAGCCAAAAAATCAATGTTGACAACTATTTTTTCCCTGGAAAGCAGCGGGAAGGGGGAAAATCGGAATTACTGCAGACAGCAATTCCTATTTGCCTGCTGTCCCCATGGCACAGCAGATGAAGCTGAGGATCTCAAAAAATTTTGAAGGCCACTCAATTTCTGTCTTAGAGACACTGCAAACACCTAAAATATCAGTGATAAAAACTATCTCATGTCAGGTTAGTTATTCAGAATGCTCAGCCTGGTTCTCTAACGGCCCCGTGTGAGGGTTTTAAATAACTCGAGTTTTCAGCACTCCTCGTTCTCCTCTGACCTTTCCTGATCCAACAAATGTGTGTTTGACAGGAGACTGATTCCATTTCCCGGCAGCACAGCGGCTCCTGAATGGCAAAGCCGAGGTTTTTTCTCCTTTTATTCATTCTGGGTGAGGGAGGGGAAGGACATTTCTACCCAGCGACCTTTCAAAAGAAATGCCCTTTGCTGAATTGTTGGTTACGTAACAGAGGCCGAGGAGAAAGCGTTCAGCCACGAAAATAATTCCTCTGTGTGCACAAGGAAAGGCAGCAGCAGGGGGGAGAGCACATTTCCAGCACGTTTGTGAGCTAAATCAGAGTCTGAACCGCCTGGCGGGTGAGATCCGGCCCTGGGCAGGACAGGGGCTAACTTCCATTATTCCCACTTTAGGAATCCAAGATTTCATTATTCCCAGTTTAGGAATCTAAGATACTTTCACTATCCTGAGTTTAGGAGTTCAAGATACCTTCATTAGTCCAAGTTTAGGAATCCAAGATACTTTAATTATTCCACTTTTAGGAATCTAAGATGCCTAGTTTTGGAATCTAAGATGCTTTCAGTACTCCAAGTTTAGGAACCTAAGATGCTTTAATTATTCCACTCTTAGAAATCTAAGATGTTTTCACTATCCCGAGTTTAGGAATTCCATTGGGATTTAATTATCCCAAGTTTAGGAATCCAAGATGCTTTCATTATTCCCAGTTTAGGAATCTAAGATGCCTTCGTTAGTCCACTTTTAGGAATTCAAGATGCTTTCAGTATTCCCAGTTTAGGAATGTAAGATGCTTTCATTATCCCAAGGGTGGAATACCCAGTTTAGGAATCCAGGATGCTTTCATTATTCCACTTCCAGGAATCTAAGATGCCTTCATTATCCCAAGTTTAGGAATTTAAGATGCTTTCATTATTCCCAAGTTTAGGAATCCAAGATTTCACTATCCCAAGTTTAGGAATCTAAGATGCTTTCATTATTCCCTGCTGATGCTGGGAATCTAAGATGCTTTCAGTATCCCAAGTTTAGGAATTCAAGATACTTTCATTATTCCCAAGTTTAGGAATCCAAGATTTCATTATTCCAAGTTTAAGAATCTAAGACACTTTCATTATTCCCAGTTTAGGAATCCAAGAGGCTTTCATTATTCCACTTTTAGGAATCCAAGATGCTTTCATTATCCCAAGTTTCGGAATTCAAGATAATTTCATTATTCCAAGGGTGGAATTAAACACTTTAGGAATCCAAGATGCTTTCATTATTCCCAGTTTAAGAATCCAAGATTTCATTATCCCAAGTTTAGGAATCCAAGATTTCATTATTCCCGGTGTAGGATTCCAAGATGCTTTCATTAACCCAAGTTTAGAAATCTCAGATCCTTTCATTATTCCCAGTTTAGGAATCCAAGATTTCATTATCCCAAGTTTAGAAATCTCAGATCCTTTCATTATTCCCAGTTTAGGAATCCAACATGCTTTCATTATTCCCAGTTTAGGAATCCAAGATTTCATTATCCCAAGTTTAGGAATCTCAGATCCTTTCATTATCCCAGTTTAGAAATCCAAGATTTCATTATCCCAGTTTAGGAATCCAATGTGCTTTCATCATTCCCAGTTTAGGCTGGAGAGAACTCCTGCCGGACACAGCTCAGGCAGCTCAGGCCTGGCCCTGCCCAGCGCACTGAGCAGAATTCCAGTCCCCGGGAAGATGGAAGCAGGAGGGAAATGGATTTAAAAGCAGCAGAGATGCCTCAGTTTATGGAGCAGCTTTCCCCTGCCTTGCCCATTGTTCCAAACGGCATTTTCAGCAGCGTTTGGCTTCTCCCATTGCTCCCAAAGCGCTGTGCTTGGCCTCCCCACCATTCCTGGGATGCAGCAGCAGAGCCCAGGGATTGATCTCCGTGCCCTACTGACACCGCTGGGATTAGGGGGCCCAAAATAACCCGTGCAGCATCAAATACCCCATTTCTGAGCTGAAATTCAGCTGCAGCCCCGGGCAGGATTAGGGCATCCTAATCCCCGCAGAGGAATCACCTCGGCGCTCACATCTCCCCGTCCTGCACTCACATCTCACCACATTTCTGTGCCAAAAGGCAAAAAACCACCCCAAAACGCCGGGTTGGGGTTATTTTGGAGCTCGGGGGTTTGGTGGCTGAGGGGGAGCCCTGCGGCTTTAGCCAGAGCAGCTCCTGGTGCTTTCCAGCAAAAGCAAAATCCAATTAAAGGCCAAGCAGATTTGGAGTCCTCGAGCAGGCAGCAGAAAAAAAACACTGAGAGAAACACTCCTTTGCTGAATAGAAATAAAAAAAATTACTATCACCACCACCATGGCACCGACACCAATTGTGTTTAATCACATCGTAGGTGAGGAGGAGAAACAGTGAGCTGAACAAAATCTAATTGGAGTTAATCCCTTCACTCGAGCAAAAAGGTTCTGTTTTATATTCGGAGTTAAAAACGTGGCCCTTCACAAGAGGACAGCACCAAGGAACCTCTCGTGCTCTCCAACAAGAGGCCACATTCAATTGTACAGCAATTTTACAGCAGCTTTAAAAGATTATTTTTTTTTTAAATACCTTAATAGAGCCCAGCAAAAGCACTGGGGGAATTTACCCCACAGGTAAATTTGCCCAATTGAACAGTGGTGGCTGTGGCCAAAACAGGAAAATGTGTAGGGGTTTTCTCCCAGCCCTCAGGAATTTGCTGCTGAGGCTTTTCCTGAACCAAAGGTGCTTTTTCCATTGCCATCTGAGAGCAAATTCACTTTTTTCAAGGGAAGATCTTTATTTAGCAGCTCTCCATGTCTGAGAGGCTTCACTTTGCAAAAGGAGGATGGCAGGGTCACGTTTGGAAAACCCTTTGGGATTTATAAATCCATTTTATCAGGCTGAGGCCCTGGAGGAGGAGAGCACCAGGGCAGGGCTCAGCGCCTCCTGTCACTTTGGCTCCATCCTCCCAATAATTCCCTTCCTGGAAACCAAAACCCACTTTTATTTTTAACTTTTTTTTTTTTTTTCCTTTACTCCATATGGCTCAAGATTGGGGTCACCCAATCACTGCTAAAAATAGGAGCTCTGGGAGCCTGAGCCCCCAAAGACTCAGCTCTGCTCGAATCCATCTTTCACCCTGAAGTGAGAACAGAAGTTGCAGCAAAGTGTTGAAAACCCTGTCAGTTAAAAATGCAACAAATTGAGACTGAAAGGAAACCATCAATGCAATATTGGGCATTCTATCGGGTTCAGCACCCTCAAAATTTAGGAGAAATGGGAATTGCCCCGGCTCTGGTTTGTTTCTGGAAGCGAAGGGCCAAAGTTACAGTGGGGAAAAATATCTAATTACAAATATCCTATTATAAGAAATTAAAATATGAAATTACCCTCGTGGAGAGCTCTCACAGTGGTTACACAGAGGTGCTCCAGCATCAGAATTATTTATCTTTGCATAAAGAGTTGGCAGAAATAGGACCGAATGTAAATATTTCCAGAAATACGAAGGTCAGAGGTGCCACAGGAAGGGGGAATTCAGAAAATCCAGGATTTTCAGGATTACAGGCTGGAGGCCACATCAAGTAACTGGCTGCTTTAATTTTTGGCTACAGGGACCAAATATCCCATTTCTTACAGCAAAATGAAGCACTAAGAGCAGCATCTTGAGTGGGTTTTTTAAATTTATTTTTTGCTCCCCAGCAGGAAAATGCAGCAGAGCAGATTTATTCTGCTCTGGAATCCTAAAGGTCCCAGGAATGGAAACCAAGCTGCACATCTTCAGCTACAAACTGCAGGAACATTTCTCACTCTGCTAAACCCAGCAGGCTTGGCTTTATATAGATTTAGATTTATATTTATATCTATTTATTTTCTTCATGCTGTTTATTCCTGGCTTGTTTGGATGCTCCCAGGGTGGAGCCAGGCTGGGAGAATTGGGAATGTTCACCTGGAGAGGAGAAGGCTCCAGGCAGAGCTCTGGGCCTGAAGGAGCTCCAGGAGAGCTGGAGAGGGACTGGGGACAAGGGACGGAGGGACAGCACACAGGGAATGGCCATAATGTGGGAAAGGGCAGGTTTAGGTTAAATATTAGGAAGAAATTCTAATTCTAATGCGCTGGGATGGAATTCCCAGCGCAGCTGTGGCTGCCCCTGGATCCCTGGCAGTGTCCAAAGCCAGGCTGGACAGGGCTTGGAGCAGCCTGAGACAGTGGTGTTGGAAAAAATACAACTTTTTAATTTTTTTTCTCTCTAGTTAGGCTTGACTTGACTTTGCTTTGGGGAAGGGAATTGTCTTTAGTTTATCTAGGAGATACAGCATCACTCTAAGGAGATGGGCTCAGCACAGGACAGAGTGGAGCAGCCCAAAGATCCCCAGAGAGATCAAAACCATCAATGGAACATCAACAGAACATCGGTGGCCATCTCCAACATCCACCCCAGAGCACCTCTGACACAGCTGGAGACATCTCCCCGGAAAGGACTGATAAGAAAATTGAAAAATGAAGATCTAATTTACATCGGAGGATCCAATAGAAAACTGAATACTGAGGGTTGCTCAACTCTGGACCAATGAACTTTGAAACAGTACATCCTTATGGGTTTTTACTGTATAAAAACTGGGGGAAATCCTGTAAAAACATGTGGTTTTGGAATATTTTCCTTGGCACATCCTGGCCAGTAAATAAAGTAATGTCTGATTCTCTATCACTTCAAATATAATGCTAGAGGGGTTTTTTTTATTTCTCCCCATTTTCGGTGACAGTGGGAGGTGTCCCTGCCCATGGATGAGTTTCAAGGTCCCTCCCATCCCAAAGCACTCCATGGTGCCATGAAATGTGAGTCGCTGCTCACCACCATTCAATCCCCTGGGAAAGGCTGCTTTAGGTGAGCCATCTGCACGTTGGAAAACCTCCGGCACAAATGATCCAGCACAGCAGAGCAAACAGAGATTTGCTGCTGCTTGAAGGGGCAGAGAAAACCTGACCAAAATCAAGCACAGAACTGCATTTTAGGGATTTTCCAATCCTTTGGTGAGACAGGAGCTTCCTACCATTCCACCTCCAGCAGAAATGATCCAGCACAGGAGAACAGAGATTTGCTGCTGCTTCAAGATGTGGAGAAAACCAGACCAAAACCAAGCTGCAAAACTGCATTTTAGGGATTTACCAATGCTTTGGCGAGAGGAGCTTCCTACCATAACACCACGGGCATGGATTTCACCAGGCCAACAGACAGAGCAGCAGAACTCTGCTCAGAGCTGCTTTCAAACCACTTTGGTGTGATTTAATCCACTGCCAGCAGTTGGAAGTGACAGGAATTAAAACACTTCCCCGCTCGCAGCCTGAACCCGAGGCAGGCTCTGCTCAAGCACAAAGCTTTTCCACCAAACCCTGGGAAAAAAAGAACCCCCGGAGTGCTGAGCCAAGCTGGTGCTCGCTCAGGTTTAAAAATGCTCCGAGCATCTGTTTTTGCAAACTCCTGCTGTCCGCCCTCGCGGAATTATTCCCGTCTGCCTCGTGGCTGCTGGGAGCTCTCAGCGCTGCCAAAAGCCTTCCCGAGCTCTTTTCTAGGCGCTCAAAGCAATTTGCTCATCGTTTCCAAGAGCTTTTCCCAAGCTCCCGGAATTCCAGGCGTTTTGCAGCCACTTTTCCAGCTGAGGTTTTGGGCTGAGTCTGTTTTTTTTCTAGCCCTTCCTCTTGTTTCCCTGTTCTGTGAAACACCATTTTTTATTAATATTTATATATTAATTACATATAAGATAAATGCTTTCTTTTAGGGTTCCAAACGAGTGTGGGAGCCCCAAAATCCCTGCGAGTGCTCACAAAATGTGAGGAGCTACACCTTGGCTCCATCCAAGGAAGATTTTTAAAATCCATTCCATCCATGGAATGCAAAATTAGATAGGAATTAGAGCAAAGACCACCTTTCTTTTGGTTATTCAAACTAGAACAGGACATTTTGATCGAATTTTCCTCTAGGAAAATGAGGTGCAAATCTCTTTAATTTGTCAGGCCCTGCCTCGGGCACTTTGCTCCTGCTCTGGAAAATCTGTTTTTCCCAACATCCCGGTCCCTGGTTTTGCTCTGATGAATCAAAGGCAGCACAGTCGATGTCAAGAGCGTCCCCAAAATTCCATTTTGGCTCCTCCCGTTCCACCTGCACTTCCGAGGAGTGCAACAGAGACCCAAGGGCTGCTCCTGCCTCCCTCCCGAGACCCCTGCAGAGCTCTGCTCCCACCCTGCCCTCCCACCAAAACCACACAGAGGATCTCTCCCATCCTACCTGGGCTCCTATTTCCCCTCCAGGAGCAGAGCCCACCTTCCCAGCAGCCCAAATCCTACAGTATTCCCCAAAAAAACCCACCTGGCTTTCAAAAAAATTGAATTTTGATAAGGCTACAGTAGTTATGTGCCATGGGGATAAAAACTTTTCCAGCTCTGACATTCTGAAATTTAGTTTAGACTCTCCTCCAACACCACAAAAAAAAAGACCAAGAAGCACCAGACATCAAAAAAAAAGTGTTTAACTTGGAGTGAAAATATATTGAACATATCAAGTAAGATTTTTAGAGCTGTGAAAATAAAATCACAGATAATTATCGTGATTGGACATTGGATTTGATGGAGAGCTTTGGTAATTCCTGAGTTATGCTTTAACAGCCAATCTCCCTCCTCCAGCTTTACAGAAATCAGGATTTATATTCTGGAATTAACTGGGAAAAAAGAAAAATCGCTGTATTTATTCCCAAATAGTCCTGTTTTGAGCAGCCTGACTGAGCACACAAAGCCCATCCTCCAGCACCCAAAGGATCACAGCCCAGCCTGTGGAATCCCAGAGCAGTCAGCCCAATCCCAGCCTCCAGAAGGAAGAATTCTGCTGGGAAACGTTTAAAAATGGACAAGACCCAAGCTGTGTGGGCTACCTGTGCTTTGCTGGCCACACCAATGGGACTTCCTGCTCTAAAGTTAATCGAAACCAAACTTCAGAGGAGAATGGACACACTTTTCCTGATTTTAGCAAAGGCTTTAGCATTGTCCTATTAAAAAAACCCCTAAACTAAAATCTCAATCACGGAGCCACGGTGTGTGGATTTTAGGGGCTGCAACAATGACCGAGCAGATGGAAACAAAATGAATGAAAATTGATGATGGGCTGGAGGGTCTCTGAGGCTGAGAAAGCCAACTTGGGCTGGGTGAGAAGATCAAATAGGAACGGCAGAGATGGGGGAGATGCCACTGGAGCAGAACATCCAAGAATTCCTTGATTTGGGCAGCAGAGGAAATGCAAACAGCAGCAAAGAGCTGACCACGGCAGGACCCCACTGGGCAGGGGTCAGCAACGCCCTGCTGGAAGAAAATTTGGGATGCGAAGGGGAATGCACCACAGAAATAATCGAGGCTGGGAAGGTTTCACTGATGGGAAATAATCGAGGCTGGGGAGGTTTCACTGAAGGAATAATCGAGGCTGGGGAGGTTTCACTGAAGGAATAATCGAGGCTGGGGAGGTTTCACTGAAGGAATAATCGAGGCTGGGGAGGTTTCACTGAAGGAATAATCGAGGCTGGGGAGGTTTCACTGAAGGAATAATCGAGGCTGGGGAGGTTTCACTGATGGGAATAATCGAGGCTGGGGAGGTTTCACTGAAGGAATAATCGAGGATGGGGAGGTTTCACTGAAGGAATAATCGAGGATGGGAAAGTTTCACTGATGGGAATAATCGAGGTTGGGGAGGTTTCACTGAAGGAATAATCGAGGATGGGGAGGTTTCACTGAAGGAATAATCGAGGATGGGAAAGTTTCACTGATGGGAATAATCGAGGTTGGGGAGGTTTCACTGAAGGAATAATCGAGGATGGGGAGGTTTCACTGATGGGAATAATCGAGGCTGGGGAGGTTTCACTGAAGGAATAATCGAGGTTGGGGAGGTTTCACTGAAGGAATAATCGAGGATGGGGAGGTTTCACTGAAGGAATAATCGAGGCTGGGGAGGTTTCACTGAAGGAATAATCGAGGTTGGGGAGGTTTCACTGATGGGAATAATCGAGGCTGGGGAGGTTTCACTGAAGGAATAATCGAGGTTGGGGAGGTTTCACTGAAGGAATAATCGAGGTTGGGGAGGTTTCACTGATGGGAATAATCGAGGCTGGGGAGGTTTCACTGAAGGAATAATCGAGGCTGGGGAGGTTTCACTGACAGGAATAATACGATGGAACTTCAGGAGCTCCTAGATAAGCAGGAAGAGTTTATCTGAGTTGGAATCCCAGCCGTGGGATGAATCACAGGGCTGGCATTGTCCTTTACCAGGCAAGATTTTACAATTGAGATCTTACAATTGACTCCTCTCGGGTTGTGCTGGCAGCAGGAGAAACAGCTCATTGTGAAGGGAGAGGGCGCGCCATTGATGGATTTAAGGAGATTTAGTGGGGAGTGCTGTCAGGGCAGTTATCACTCCCTACTCCATCCCCATTGCTGCCTCTGAGCTGTTCCTCGAGGGAATTACAGCCATTGTTTGCCTCCTCACCTGTTGGTGGAATTTCCAAGTGTAAACACGTTAGTCATCCTGCCTGGATCGCTGGAGCTGGAGGAGGAGGAGGAGGGAGAAGAGCACTGGTGGGGAGGAGAAGAGAACTTTGAACGTTCTCCTCGCTGCTCAGCCCACACTCAGGCTCCAAAAATGCTCTGGGAAACCATTCCTCGCTTTTATCTGGGGACCATTAAAAGGCGGTGCCGAAATGGAGGAGACTCAGAGGGAAAGTTTGTCACTCGCTCCTTTAAGAATAAATTCATTCTAAGAATTAAGAATTCATTCAGCTTATTTTCATGATTTTATGGTCATTTCTCTACTGGTTTCTACCAACAGAAAATCCGTATTCTGGTTTTAGCCAGCTGGTTCCTTCCTCATCCATGCAGAGCATGAACTAATCAAGCACCACCTGACTTAATTTGCTTTAATTTCCCCTCATGTCCACCTTCAAACAACTCAAGCGATTTTAAGTCCTCGAGAATGGTGAAGAATTCTGTGCCCTTTAGGGAAGAGCTTTCAAACTTGCTCCCAGTCCGACTCACGTGTTGGTGTGCTGAAAAACCACTGCAGATTTCACAGATTTGGGCAGCCCAAGCATCGATTTTAGACCACAAAATAATCTTTAAACCCCAACTGCTCTATAATGGAATTATTACCACACCAGAGCCTTTGGTTTTCCAGCTGCTTGTTTAAAAATAAAGATACTTCAAAGGTAAAACAGCCAGTGGAAAAGTCATGTTTTTATCACCTCCACGAGGAGTTGCTGCCTTAAAGCACTGAAGTGATTTCCCAACAACTGAATTTAGAAATTACAAGGTAAACACAGATCTCCTTGGCAAACTGACTTTTTCCAGCTGTTCCTCCTCATGTTTCCCCATCTCCCTCCCAGTTCCATCTCAACTCTGCTGTGAATACAAGTCATGAGCAGAAAGTGATCATTTTCCCAGCAGAATATTCAGGAAAAGTTCAATTCCTGACACATTTCCCTGTGATCTCAAGGTGTTTATGCAAGAGCTTTCAAAATAAGCCACCCAAGCGTCAAAAACCTCCTTCCAGTTTCAGCAAGCTGAAATCCATAGGTGAGCCTGACTCCACATATCCTGAATTGCATTAAGCCTAGAAAAAAATACTGAGAATTCGGCAGTGATCTCCTGTCAGGGGTGGGGATATAAATCTGCTTGCCATAAACCCTGGGAATTTTCTGCTCCAGGTGACCTGAAGTTCCAACAGGTCCACGGCCATTCCTTTATCATCCTGCACTCAGCAGCACCTGGACTATCACCTTTCCTGCTCTGATGATTCCCCATCAATAAAAGATAACACAATTCCTGCCTGTGCCCTTTGGGATCCTTCCCTGCCCCTTCAAAGCACAGAGCCGCGGGTGAGGGGTGGTTTTTAAAGACCACGATTCAGGAAATGGCTGGACCTATTCTCCAAGCCAAAGAGGAATTAATTGTTTTTTCAGGAAGCTTCCCATGGGCTGCTAGTTGCTGGAAAAGCCTCAGTTCCTCTGCAGCAGGGCCCACAGTCTTTAAATTAAAATCGGGGTACAGATTCAACAGATTCATGGTCAGAAGGGTTTCAACCTTTCACTTGGCTTGGGGTCCTCCACTTCTTCCCAAGCAGATTTTCACTCACCTGTGTGAGCTCCCACAGCAACACAGAAACTAGGGTCTCCCTCCCCACCCAATTAAAATAAAAATTAATGAGCTCTCAGGACACACCAGAGGTCTGCAAACTCCCCTCATGCCAAGACCGGTTGGGTCAGCTTCATGCCCATCACGGAAGTCATGATCAAGCCCCTTCCCAGCTCCCCCCAAAATTTACTCCATGGTTGCCCTCCAGCCTTGTGACTGCTGTCAAACACCAAATGTTTGCGCTGCCCCGCAGCCATTTGGGATTGTTATCCCAGCTGCTGGCATTTGACACCTTCCCTGCTCCTGCTGCACGGAACAGCACCCGACCCATTTAACTCCTTCCCAAGGAGCTGCTCCCCTCACTCCGCCCCAGCCCAGGGCTGGAATTGCTCTGGGAACTCAGCAGTGCCACGCTCGGGTGGCACAGAACCACATTTCAGCACCCCACGGAATCCAGAGCCCTAATTCCCACACAACTCCAGCAGGGTTTTCCCAGACTCCACCAAAAACGTGCCTCACTCGGCAGAGCCTCCCATTTTCATCCCCAGTGCGGATGCCAAACTCTGTTTGGTTAACAGAGGCAGACACACTGCTGGTCTCACACTGCAAAATCTGCACGTGCTCAGGCAATAATTCTCATCTGGGATCTTTAGGACAGTATTTTTCCCATCTAGATTTCTCCTACCATTGTCAAACACACTGAAAACCTCAATGCTGGACTAGTGGAAGGTGTCCCTGCCCATGACAGGGGGTGGAAAGGGATGAGCTTTAAGGTCCCTTCCAACCCAAGCCACCCTGGGATTCCACAATTCTGTGATTTCAGGATTCCCCTAGAGCAAAGAGCCAAGGACCTCATGCTGCAAGGCAAAATTCACCTCAACAACAGGAAAACTCTAGGACTGAGTATTATCTGCAGAGCAGAAAGGATGGAGAGAGAAAGAAGGACGAAATTATTAAAACAGCATGGAATTAGTGTGTTAACAATCATCCCTCGCTCCTAGGGGAATCTTCCCAATGGATCCAGAGCAGGGCCTCCGAGGGCCGAGCTCCCTGCCCTTCGCAGCACCCACAGGCCCGAGCAGCCCCGACCATGATGCTGCACAAGAAGCATCTCCCTCTCCGGAGAGCCGGGGCTGGAGCCCTCACGGAGCAGACAGCCCTGCCTGGCCCGGCGGGATCAGACGGGCATTTTCCTCGGCGCTGCAGGATTTCCTTGGAGCAGGAGGCTCGGCTGGAGCAGCCTCTTGGCCCCGCTCCGCTCTGCCACTAATTGTCATGCACTTGGCTGCGAACTCGCCAGGGAGGAGGCAGCCGCGCTGGATTTAGCTCACGCTATCCTACAAGGAACGGAGAAGGCTCGGGGTGTGGTGGGTTGGTTGTTTCTTTTTTTTTTTCCTTTTTTTTTTATTCCTTCTTTTACGCTCCTATCAGAAGGACCTCTCCAGTTGCTAAGGAACTACGGGGTTTATTGCATTATAAATGATTTAAGGCGGCCCGGCAGATGCAGGTTCAGTAGGCGGGAGGAGATGAGGAGATGTTCCATTTTACCGGCGGCACGAGGCGCCTCAGAAGGAGCCGGGGGGGCCGAGCCTGTCCCCCCCTCCTTCTCCCCCTTCCCCCCCTTCCCCCGAGGGGCCCCAAATCACGAGGGATTTCCCCCAAAGCCGGGGTCGCCCCCCCACCCGCGGTGTTGCCCACAGCGCACCCGCCGCCATAGCAACGCGCCCCCCCTCCCCGCTCCCCCCGCCGCCGCCCTCCCTCACCGTTCTGCGCCGCGGCGGGTCCCGGCAGCAGCGCGGCCGTCGCCAGCAGCAGCGAGAAGGCGGCGGGGAGCGGCCCGGAGCGCGGCATCCTCCCGAGGCAGGGGCAGGAGGAGGAGGAGGAAGTGGAGGAGGAGGAAGGTGAGGAGGGTGAGGCGGCGGCGGGAGCGGCGGCGGCTCCGTCCGTCCTTCTCCGCCGACCTCCTACCGCAGCGCAGCGCCCGCTCTCGCGAGAGCTGCCGGGGGCGGGGGGCGACGCCGCCGGGGAGGGGACGGGAGCAGAGGGGGGGCGGTGTCAGCGCTCGCCTCGCCCGCCCCTCGCCGCCATGTTGGCTCCCTTCAGCCTTTTCTCGTCAGCGCTGTTGCGGCCTCTGGCCCGTGGCTTCCTCTTCTTGGCGGGCTCCCGAGTGTGGCGGCGGGACAGGGACGCGCAGGCGGCGGGGAGCTGCCCCCTGGCCTTTCTGCCGTGCCCTCAGGGGCGCCATGGCGGCGTCTGCCTGAGGCAGCCTCCCCTCAGGGCCCCGATGGTGGAGCCCGCCTGAGAAAACCGTCCCCTCAGGGGTGCCATGGCGGAGCCCACCTGAGGGAACGGTCCTTTCAGGGCCCCGATGGCGGAGCCCGCCTGAGGGAACTGTCCCAGAGGTGCTGAGGGCACGATGGTGGATCCCACTTCAGGCAGCTTCCCGTTGAGGCTGTGATGGTGGAGACCCTACTCAGGGACACCATGGCAGAGCCTGCCTGAGGGATCTGTCCCCTCAGAGGCACTGAGGGTGCATGGTGGAGCCCCTCTAGAGGGATCCATCCCCTCAGGGGCACCATGGCAGAGCCCCACCTGAGGAATCTGTTGTCAGGGGTACTGAGGGTGCCATGGCGGAGCCCTTCCTCAAGGATCCACCCCCTCAGGGACACCGTGGTGGAGCTGGCCTGAGGAATCCGTCCCCATAGGGGCACTGAGGGTGTGATGGCACAGCCCCTTCTGAGGGGGACACGGAGGATCCCCTACTTGGACACCATGGCAGAACCTGCCTGAGGAGTCCGTCCCCGTAGGGACACTGAGGGCCTGGTGGCAGAGCCCCCCCTGAGGAATCCATCCCCCCCAGGCACCACATGGAAGCCCAGCTGAGGCAGCCTCCCCTCAGGGGCACTGAAGGTGCAATGGTGGAGCCCCTCCCAAGGGAACTGTCCCCTCAGAGACGCCATGGCAGAGCCCTTCCTCAGGGACACAATGGCAGAAGCCCTCCTGAGGGAACTGTCCCCTCAGAGACGCCATGGCAGAGCCGTTCCTCAGGGACACAATGGCAGAAGCCCTCCTGAGGGAACTGTCCCCTCAGAGACGCCATGGCAGAGCCGTTCCTCAGGGACACAATGGCAGAACCCCTCCTGAGGGAACTGTCCCCTCAGAGACGCCATGGCAGAGCCGTTCCTCAGGGACACAATGGCAGAACCCCTCCTGAGGGAACTGTCCCCTCAAAGACACTGTGGCAGAGCCCACCAGAGAAGTCCGTCCCCTCAGAGGCACTGAGGGTGCCATGGCGGAGCCCACCTGAGGGATCCATCCCCTCAGGGGCCTGATGGCAGAGCCTACCTGAGGTATCTGTCCTGTCAGAGGCACCATGGCGGAGCCTGCCTGAGGCAGCCTTCCCTCAGGGCATTGAGGGTGTGATGGCAGAGCCGCTTCTCTGGGATCCAACCCCTCAGAGGCACCACAGCAGGGCCCTGAAGGGGCGCCATGGCAGAGCCGGCCTGAGGCAGCCTCCCCTCAGGGACACTGAGGCACCATGGCAGGGCCTGCCTCAGGCAGCCTCCCCTCAGGGACACTGAGGCACCATGGCAGGGCCTGCCTCAGGCAGCCTCCCCTCAGGGACACTGAGGCACCATGGCAGGGCCTGCCTCAGGCAGCCTCCCCTCAGGGACACTGAGGGCGCCGTGATGGAGCCCGCCTGGGGCAGCCTTCCCTCAGAGGCACCATGGCAGAACCTGCCTGAGGGAACCGTCCTCTCAGGGACACTGAGGGTGCGATGGCGGAGCCTGCCTGAGGAGTCCATCCCCTCAGGGACACCATGGCAGAGCCTGCCTGAGGCAGCCTCCCCTGAGGGACACTGAGGGTGCCATGGTGGAGCCTGCCTGAGGAGTCCACCCCCTCAGGGACACTGAGGGTGCCATGGTGGAGCCTGCCTGAGGAGTCCACCCCCTCAGGGACACCATGGCGGAGCCTGCCTGAGGAGTCCATGCCCTCAGGGACACCATGGCGGAGCCTGCCTGAGGAGTCCATCCCCTCAGGGACACCATGGCGGAGCCTGCCTGAGGAGTCCATCCCCTCAGGGACACCATGGCGGAGCCTGCCTGAGGCAGCCTCCCCTGAGGGACACTGAGGGTGCCATGATGCAGCCCACCTGAGGCAGCCTTTCCTCAGGGACACCATGGCGGAGCCCCTCCGGCTGTGGTGTGAGGAGCACCACACTCCTCCTTGCTTCTGCTCTTCATAGGCTACAAACACTGGAAAATACAAGGTAAGAGTTCGTGTTTGGCTCTATACATACTAAATTTAGGGATTTTTGGTGCCATTCTGCAGGGGCTGCAGTGTGTCAGAGGAACCCAAAATCTACCCCAAATTGTTCAGCTTCAGGTCCACGCACTCACAAAAGACTGATATAATTTTAAACACCATTCTATCCATCATATCTAGGCTTCCATACAAAAAATTTTTAAGGCCCATGTCGTTTTTGCACAAATAGGAAATCGAGGCTGCATGAAGCAAAGGTGTTTGCTCCGTGGTAGCAGAGGAATTGTGGGCAAAATGCACGAAAAAACTCACTCCTGAATGACTGGACCAGCCAAGCATGCTGGAAATTGGCTGTTGGTGAGCTTTGGGTGGCTTTTCTGTATTTTCCTGTCATAAATCACAGGCGCTAGGTCAAATTTGCTCCCTGCTCTTGCTTTGTTCTTTGCCGATGACCCCAGCTGATGGTGAGGAGATAGGAGGCTTGTAGGAGATCACAGGACAGACCAGCAGAGAAGGGAAAAAAAATCACTGAAAATCTCTCCAAATCAGATTTTCAGCTTTCTGCAGAGCCCTGTTTCACTGGTGTGCCCACAATGGGGTGGGCTGGGGAGTGGATGCAGCACTGTGGTGATATCCCAAACCATCCTGATTTCTTGACTTTGTATCCCTCCTCCTTCACCCTGCCCGGGTCAGTCTCAGCTGATCGTCAGCAAACAAGACTCCACGTCCTTTTATTGCTGCCGTGACTCACTGAAAACAAGGATCAGACACTCCTTTCCCATTAAAACCCCACTGAAATCCCTGCCTGAGCACTTGGGGACTGGGATGAGGATGGCAGGGCCGAGGTCACGCGTGAGGAGCAGGAGTTTTTGGCCATGTGCTGGTGCCCTACGTCACCCTGGCTGCCCCTGGCTCCCTGAGGATGCCAGGTTTGATGTGCCTCAGAGATTCCACTGCGCTGGAGAATTTCCATGGTGCATTTCCATGACTCACAGGTGGTGCCAGCTGATTCATCTGTGTGACACTACTCTGCTTTTTCTCGCCGCGGTGCAGAAACATCCTCTTTTTTTCGCCCTTCTCCGTGGAACAATTCTCACAGCAGCCCTTGCAAAGCAGACAAAAAGGGACCAAACCATCCAGAAATGCCAGTTTTACACGGCGGTGCCCCTCGTGCTGCTCTTTGCCCGCTGTTTTGCCGGGATTTTGCTGTCAATCTGCTCCTTGGAGACACCCACTCGCTATTAGGCCTCACCTCCAGTGCCTGTTTTCCAAGTTTGGAGCTGGAGAGCGCCGTGCCTGCCTGGGAGCGGCTCTGGATCTGCTCAGTAATCCCTGCTGGTAACCATGGCAGCTCCGGGTGACTCACGCTGCCACAGGCCCGCGCCCAACTTAGCAGCAGGAATTTTTTCCCCTCTGTCACCAGCTCAGTTTTGCTGGAGTTTCTCCCCACAATTGCATAACTCAGCTGTCACTTGTGTTCCTCTGGTTCTGCCTTGGGGACAAGCCTGGGACACTGCCCTGGGAGGTTCCCCAGGCTGGGAATGAAGGCTCTGCACGCAGCTGATCCAGGAATTTG
Organism: Acanthornis magna; assembly: GCA_036785705.1. Taxonomy (NCBI): domain Eukaryota; kingdom Metazoa; phylum Chordata; class Aves; order Passeriformes; family Acanthizidae; genus Acanthornis; species Acanthornis magna. The sequence continues at coordinate 80,702 of JAWUZG010000463.1, read as the reverse complement.
TGATTCTACAGCGCAAGAAACCAGAGCAGAAAGTCACCAGGGCCAGGAGATGTCCTCGTGGATCTGATCCAGAGTCTCTTGGAGCACAGAGTTCCTACAAATCCCTAATATTTATGAAACAAGATCTATTTCTGCAGTACTCAGGTATCCAGCCATATAAACTATGACCAAAAAACCCCTCCTGTTCTTCCATGGATGAAGGAACCCTCTTGCAGCTGGAGTTATGCAGGAAAAGGGGATTTGGTGAGGAAAGTCCTGATAATTCCAGCAGAATGAGTGTGAGCAGGGTGATGTGTTTGGCTCCTGTGGGGATGGTGATTCCTGGCTTCAGGAGTGACAGGGAAAACTCAGGCACGTCAAAGTTTTCCAATCCCTGCATTTTCCCTTCAATCTTTTCACCTGGGGGGTCTCAATTTTGATTATTCCCTGCTTATGCCTCCAGGACAAGGAAGACAGAAAATCCTGGAAGCCAGACAAGCAGAGGAAGCAAAAAACCCCCATAATCAGCAGGAAATTCAGGGGTAGTTTCAGTTCTCAGAGAGCACCGAAGAACATTTTTTTTTTTTTTTTTTTTTTTTTTTTTGAGTGGGGGGATTTTTGAGCTTGTCTTCTTGCAACTGTGAGTGTTTGAGAGATCCTTGCTATTTTGATGTGTTTAGTGATACCCTTTGGCACCTGAAAGCTTTCACAGAATGGTTTGGGGTCGAAGGGATTTTATGGATCACCCTATTTCCATGGGCAGGGACACCTCCCACTGTCCCAGGGTGCTCCAAGCCCTGTCCAGCCTGGCCTGGAACACTTCAGGGATCCAGGGACAGCCACGGCTTCTCTGGGAATTCTATCCCAGGACCTCCCCACCCTTCAGGGAAGAATTTCTTTGCTTTGCCTCACTTGGAGTCACCTCCTTTTGAATCTGTAGGGCAGAGTATGAAACACTCAGAGCCCAGCAAAAACCTTCTCTTTTCCAGCTGCTCTCAGGGCTGAGAAACCCTGGATAACATCAGATAATGCTCCCAGGGCCACGTGCCAGGAAAACAGCGATCCCAAAAGGTAACTCCGAGCTGATTAATGGATATTCATCTCCCCACAGGCACAATGGAGCTGGAGAAGGACATTAACCTCATCAGATAACAAGGGAGCCAACAAAGCTCACCACAGAGGCTCTGTGCCTCACACACAGGTGACCCCTTCCGTTTTCATCCTAAACAGCCAGCAAAAGATTCAACCGAAAAAAAAAATAATGCTCTGAGGAATGACAGGAGAAGGGAGAGCTTGTAAAATCACCGAGTGACATGCTCTGAGGGAAAAGAGTCAAAGGCAGAGCTGCTCAAATCACAGGGAAAAAAAAAACCGACATGAAAGATCGCAGGGTAGTCATAAAGAAAATCTAGATGTGTTTTTTTTTCCGTGGCAGAAAGCTGACTTGACACTTCCCAATCCCATGGGGAATGGCAGCTGGGCTCTTCGCAGCCCTCCCCTCCTCCCCCGTGCTCAGATGTTCTGTCAGCTGTGGTCAGGGTGGTGTCACTCACTCGTGCTTTCCTCTCGGAGCAGGAACGGCTCTCCGTGCACAACAAACTGATGTGGGGCAGGCTGCTTTGGAATGTAAACACCGAGTCCGGGGAGGAATGTCAGCAGGGCTGGGATCGGCTCTGCTCTGACACAAAGTTTGTCTGACCTTATTTTCTCCAGGGAAGGAGCAGGAGGGACACCAATCAAACTGCTTTCCCCACTCCCTCCTCTCTGACCTAACCCAAAATTATTTGTCTCCTTTGCAAATTTTTCATCCAGCTTGGCCACGCTGTAATGTTTCTCTCCACCCAATTTTTTAAGGAATGGGGTCCAACGACTTAGCCATTCCCTGACCTCATTACCCTGAGGAAAGGGATCACTTTTGTTGGGAGCAGCTCCATCCAGCCACGGGCAAGATGCGTGGGGACGGCCATCCTACACTCTGATGTTCTCCTGGGTGCCAGTGAGGGGCTCCAGGAAGGCACGGGGGAAAACCTGGAACATCCGGAGGAATTTCCAGGCTGCAGAGGTGGAGCTGTGGCTGATCCTGCAGGAGCAGACGGCAGGTGGCACCCCTGGATTAGCACAGGGCTTGCTCCAGGGCCGTGCCTGCAGCTGGGTTCTGGCTGGGTAGGAGAAACTCAGGGATTTGGGCTCGATCTGGGACAGCCCTGTGTCCTGGGGTATTCCCCACGGGACACTCACACCGCTCCCGTGGCATTTTAGTAGCCTTGGCTCGAGCTTTGGGCAAGTGCGGCAGCAATGGGGGCTGTTCTCCCAAAGGGATGGGGAAGGAAAGGGAACAGCACCGAGGCTGGAGGGGAAGGAGCAGCCCCAGGGTGAGAAGAGCAGCCAGGAGCCCCAGCTGTGCTATCCATAGCTGGGGATCAATCCCAGGGAGGGCAGCCAGGAGCCCCAGCTGTGCTATCCATAGCTGGGGATCAATCCCAGGGAGGGCAGCCAGGAGCCCCAGCTGTGCTATCCATAGCTGGGGATCAATCCCAGGGAGGGCAGCCAGGAGCCCCAGCTGTGCTATCCATAGCTGGGGATCAATCCCAGGGAGGGCAGCCAAGGCTGGGCACGGCCAGATGATCCCTGGGCAGAGCCAAGGGCACAATCCAGAACTCCAGCTGGGAATCAGTCCGGGCCAGCATTCAGCTCCCTGGGGCCCAGAGGGGCTGGGGCTCAGCTCAAACCAGCCCTGGGCTGAGCCTAAAAGGGGTCCCAAGCCCATGGGTGGGAATCCCATCCCAGCTGGGGCTGCCCAGGGCCCTCAGTGCCCCCAGCACTTGTCACTGTGCACCAGTTGTGCCAGAGGCAGGAGGGCTGCTGCCATCCCTGTTTGTGACATCCAGGGACACCTTAGGGAGCTGAGGTTGGGGACAGCTCCCTGCCGCACCCATCGCTGAGAGCTGTGCTGTCATGGCCCTGCACTGAGCACCAGGGTTCCCTCCTGGGATCATGGCTCCTGTCCCGTCCCACACGGGGGTCCCTGTGGGGTGCCCGGGGCTGGTTTGTGGGGTTGGGGACCTGTCCCTGCCTCAGCCATTGCTGAGAGCTGTGCTGTCATGGCCCTGCACTGAGCACCAGGGTTCCCTCCTGCGATCATGGCCCCTGTTCTGTCCCACATGGGGGTCCCACACCTGTGGCGTGCCTGGGGCAGATTTGTGGGATTGGGGACCTGTCCATGCCCCAGCCATCGCTGAGAGCTGTGCTGGCAAGGCCCTGCATTGAGCACCAGAATTCCCTCCTGGGATCATGGCCCCTGTTCCATCGCACACAGGGGTCCCTGTGGGGTGTCCCGGGGCTGATTTGTGGGGCTGGGGACAGCTCCCTGCCCCAGCCATCGCTGAGAGCTCTGCTGTCATGGCTCTGCACTGAGCACCAGGGTTCCCTCCTGGGATCATGGCTCCTGTCCCCTCCCACAAGGGGGTCCCACACCTGTGGGGTGCCCGGGGCTGGTTTGTGGGGTTGGGGACCCGTCCCTGCCGCAGCCATCGCTGAGAGCTGTGCTATCATGGCCCTGATCGAGCGCGGCCGCAGCCGCCCCGGGGCGCGGGCAGCCAGGCAGAAAGGCCGATAATCCATCTGCCTAAAGAGCAGTGATTAACATGAAATGAAGACAATGAGCCGCGATCAGTGTGGAATGACAGCGGGGACAGCCAGCAGGTCATTCCGAGCTGGCAGGGGCGGCCCTGGCAGCGCGGGGGCACCGCCCTGTGCTGCTTTCCGCATTTCTAATGGAGGATGTTGACTTCCCCCAGCCCCTGCAGCTCATTCTCGAGCGGCTAAATCCAAATGGATGCTCTCAGCTGGCCTTGGGAACATGGGAAATGATAAATAGAATCGTGCTGGTGCTGCCCGCTCAGCTTCCACCAGCCGGGGGTTTTTCTGACCTCAATGGCTCGCTCCGAGCAGCGTTCTCTGCTGCCCTGGGGCACGGTTAGTTCAGCCGGTGATGCAATGCTGTCATCAGAGCGATTGAATGAAACCCGAGGCTGCCTCCTCGCTCGGGAATGGGACTCCTCAATTGAACACCAGTGATGAGGGAGAACCGGTTCCGGCCGGGGATCCATTTGAATGGCTTTGAGCAGCTTTACCTGGGCCCCCTGGCCTCCCACTGCCTGCCTGGTGCTCTTGCTTTGAGCCGGAATGTGGTGAATCCGGCCTGGTTTGGGCTTCCAGGCTGGGAATGGGGCATTTTCATGGTGAATGTGGTCACCTCTCCTTGGGATCTGGAAGGAGGGGGGTGGAGCCTGAAAACGGTCCCAAGACTGAGGTGTGATGCACTATCCAGATGCAGGAACCTTCTCCCAGCTGGGTGAGGGTTGCCAAAACCCCAGAGTCATCTAGGCCAGCCCCAAATTATTACTACTATTATTATTATTATTATTATTATGTTGTTGTTGTTGTTGTTGTTGTTGTTGTTATTATTATTATTAGGATCGTCATCGTCATTATCATTATCATTATCATTGTTATTATCATTATTCTCATGGTTATTTTGGGGGGTTTTAGCCCCCCAAAAGTGGACTCAGGGCTGGGGCTGTGCTGCTCAGTGTCCTGGGGTGGCCTTTGCAGGGCCAGCAGTTGGATTTTGATGCTCCTTGTGGGCCCCTTCCAACCCCGGATATTCCATGGTTGTGTAGCTCACTGAAATGGGCTAAAATGGGAGAATTGGGGATTTTAGGCTCTGGGTGTGTTGGGGACAATGTTTAGCCTTCAGACTCTTGAAAAACAAGCTGAGGAAATTGCAGTGGAGAGGGCTGGGAAGAGCTGGATGCACACGTTAAAAGAAAAGCAATTTACGAGGAGAAGATCTTTTTTTATCAACAGGAGGAAATGAACACCAGTGAGTGACCAGACTGGGCTGAATATCCCCACAATTTCACCTCCTAAAGCTCCCAGGAGGGACAATAGGGAAGGTTTAATTGATGACAAACATTTCAGGCGGTGCTGAATTCCAGCTGCTCTGGCCTGGGCACGAGAGACTTTTACAGCAGGGAACACAGCAGCATTGTGAAAGATGACTGTGATTCTTTGGGCATTTCTGGGTTAGATTGCAGCAAAATTGCAGCAAAAAGCAATTTTGCTTTAATCAACTCTCTAACAAAGCCCCAACATAGTAAAGAGCAGGAGGCATCAGAAGATAGGAAATTGTCAGCCTTGCTGGAGCTGAAAGATAAGATTGTACTTCCCTCCAGCTACACTAAAAGAAGATAAATTATCCATGGGGGCAATTCAGAGAGAAAATAATGTACAATTAAAGTTGTTTGAATTACACTTTCAGGGAAGCATGAGCGCAGGAAAAAACCAGTCTCAGTGGAAACGCTGAAACCTCCTTCCCATGTACTTCTAGAAAGCAGAACTAGGGGAAAAAAAATCAAAATTCTTGGGGGGAAAAATGATAAATTGGGCAGGGCAACCCTAAAGGAGAGCAGAGGATGGATGTGTCTCTGTAAGGGAGCCTGTAAGGGGGCTGGGTGGGGAAAGTGAAACAGGGCTGGGGAAGGTTGGAGGGGGCAGGAGGGGTGGGAAAGCATTGGGGAGACAGGAGGGCTGGGAAAGGATTGGGGAGACAGGAGGGTTGGGAAAGGATTGGGGAGACAGGAGGGCTGGGAAAGGATGGAGAGGGCAGGAGGGATGGAGAGGGCAGGAAAGCTGGGAAAGGCTGGAGGGGGCAGGAAAGCTGGAGAGGGCAGGAGGGCTGGAGGGGGCAGGAGGGCTGGAGGGGGCAGGAAAGCTGGGAAAGGATGGAGGGGGCAGGAAAGCTGGGAAAGGATGGAGGGGGCAGGAAAGCTGGGAAAGGATGGAGGGGGCAGGAAAGCTGGGAAAGGATGGAGGGGGCAGGAAAGCTGGGAAAGGATGGAGGGGGCAGGAAAGCTGGGAAAAGATGGAGGGGGCAGGAGGGCTGGAGGGGGCAGGAGGGCTGGAGGGGGCAGGAAAGCTGGGAAAGGATGGAGGGGGCAGGAAAGCTGGGAAAGGATGGAGGGGGCAGGAAGGCTGGGAAAGGATGGAGGGGGCAGGAAGGCTGGGAAAAGATGGAGGGGGCAGGAAAGCTGGGAAAAGATGGAGGGGGCAGGAAAGCCAGAATCTCATCCCTGCAGTCCCTGCCAGCAGCTGTGCCTCTCCAAAGGCGCGGGTGGGTGTGGAGCGTGGCTGAGTTCCAGCGGGAGCAGGGCTGGGGCCTGCACCAGGAGCAGCCCCCGCCCTCTGCCCCCATCCTGGGGGCTCCAGCTGCTCCCGGACACCATGGGAATGGCTTCCAAAGGTCAGGAAAACCCTGCTGCCGAGACCATGTGGTGTGCAGGAAGAGCAGATGAGGAGGGTGCAGAGGTTATTCCCGGCCCTGCTGACATCTGCCCTTCGCTGGGCTCTGTTTGAGCAAACAAACCATAGGGTAAAGGTTAAAAAAAGGCTCTGTGTTTCCATGGATCACTGTCCTGTATCCCTGTGGGAATCCCTGTGGGAATTCCCCTGTGGCCCAGCCCCAGGTGGGTCCCTGCCCCAGCCCTCCCCAGCAGAGTGCCCCTGCCAGTGGGAATCTCCTGGTGGTGCCACCAGAAATCGGGAAGAAAATAAAAACCCTCTAGCGCTATATTTGAAGTGATAGAGAATCAGGCATTGCTTTATTTTCTGGCCAGGATGTGCCAAGGAAAATATTCCAAACACTCATGCTTTTACAGGATTTTTTGAAGTGATAGAGAATCAGGCATTAGTTTATTTTCTGGCCCGGATGTGCCAAGGAAAATATTCCAAACACACAAGTTTTTACAGGATTTTCCCTCAAACTTTATACAGTCAAAACTCATAGAGATGCACTGTTTCAAAGTTCTTTGGTCCAGAGTTGAGCAAGCCCCAGTGTTCAGTTTCCCACTGGATCCAAATTTCTTCACCTCTGATGTTAGTTAGATCTTCATTCTTTGATTTTCTTATGTCTTTTCTGGACTAGATGTCTCCAGCTCTGGGTTTTGGGTGGATGTTTGTAGATGGCCACTGATGTTCTGTTGATGTTCCGTCGATGGCTTTTTATTTTCCTGGGTATCTTTTGGCTATTCCCAGTCTGTCGATATGTTAATCCCATCTCTGTAGGGTGATGCTACATTTCCTAAAAAAAAATAAAGAAAATTCCTTTCCCTAAGGAGTTGATTGGCACTGCCCAGGTGTCCATTGGCACTGCCCAGGCATTGATTGGCACAAGCCCAACTAGGGAAATAAAATAAAATGCTAAAAGTTGTATTGTTTCCAACGGTGGGAGCATTCCTCAGAGGATGCTGTGCTGGTGCCACATTCCCCTTCCTCGCTGGCAGCTGCCTCGGAGGAAGAGGGGAATGAATGATTCGCCCCAAGCAGGCCCAGAGACACTTCAGAGACACAGTCAGAGCAGTGGGGATTTGCTTTATTCGGGTGTGGGGATTCACTCCTCCAAAACACACACTCCGGCACCGCCAACACACAATATTATGGGTGACACTCATGAATATTCATCACATTCCCTGGGATTGGAGTGGTTATACAAATAATTTCTCAGAAGTCATTAATATCATTAGCATGTGTGCCACGCATGCGCTGTGTGTCGTGGAGGTCTTTGGGGGTCTTTTCATGATGAAGATCTGGTCGTCTTCATCACAATTCTGGCCTCAAACAGATTCTTGTCCCTCTTATCTTAACAAGATAAAGGGACCTGTTTTTCTTGAATTAGAATCCACATATTCTGTGTCTCAATAGTTAACTTGAGTTACCTATTGACCGCCTGTTTCTCACTCCAAACACACACCTGGCACTGCCAACACACAATATTATGGTAACATTCATGAATATTCATCGCATTCCCTGGGATAGGAGTGATTATACAAATCATTTCTCAGAAGTCATTAATATCATTAGCATGTGTGCCATGCATGTGCTGTGTGTCCTGGTGGTCTTTGGGGTCTCCTCATGATGAAGATCTGTAGTCTTCATCACAGTGCACTTTTCACCTTTCTGGAGCATGTGCAGTCCTTGGTGGGTGATTCAGGGTTTCTGTGCTGGCCTCAAACAGATTCTTGTCCCTCTTATCTTGACAAGATAAAGGGAATCCTGTTTTCCTAGCTTTTAGAATTTACCTATTCTGTCTCTCAATAGATAACTTGAGTTACCTATTGACCACTTCTTTCTCATGAGGAGGAGGATGATGGTGCTGAGATGGAGGAGCCGCTTAGGGAAGGGCTTTCCTTGGCAAAGGCTCCGCGCTGTGCAGCAGGGCAGGCTCCGAAAACCCCCGGGAGCAGCAGCGCGGGGTCGTTCCCTCTGCAGGCCTCATTGCCGTGGGATCAGCCCTTTCCCACCGCTGCAAGCTCTGCGAGAGCCACGGCACAGCTTGTGCTGGGATGGAGCAGCGGCTGGAGCAGCCTGGGAGAGCGCGAGGAGGCCTGGATGGGATTTGGGGTCGCGTACATCCCAGCCACTGTGGGGTTCGGGGATCCCAGTGCAATGCTTGGTGCTGTTACACCCCAAATAGGATTTAATTATCCATGATGTAAACAGCCAGGGCAGGGCTGTGTGTCCCTGTGTCCGTGTGTCCCTGTGTCTGTGCATCCGTGTGCCCATGTGCCCACGTGTTCCTGTGTCCCTGTGTCCGTGTGTCCCTGTGTCCCTGTGTCCGTGTGTCCGTGTGTCCGTGTGTCCCTGTGTCCTATCCCTAAGCCCTGCCCCGCTGCCCACACACATTTGTTGTTTGTTGTTGCAGTGTAGCGTTTGTGCTTTAGAAGAAACCTTTTATTTCTTTCTAAGGAGAAAACTTTCCTTGGAGGAAAGGCCTTGAGGAAAGGTTTTAGGGACAACACCTCTGTTCTCCTGACCCCTGGAGCGATGAAAGGTTTTAGGGACAGGAAAGGTTTGAGGGATAACACCTCTGTTCTCCCGACCTCTGAAGTGATGAATAGCTTTAGGGATAACAGGTTTTAGGGATAGGAAAGGTTTTAGGGATAGGAAAGGTTTTATGGATAGGAAAGATTTATGGATAGGAAGGGTTTTAGGCATAACAGGTTTTAGGAACAGGAGAACTTTTAGGGATAACACCTGGGGGAAAAATCCACTTTTTTGCCCTATTGCTGCTGCCCTTGCTGGCCATGAGGGGATGTGACTCCCAGTGCAGAGGGGTCGGATGTGGGAGGATATGGGAACAAAGAGGAGGGAAGGAGATGGAAAAGGGCCTCATTTTCCACGTCTGGGGGAGGGCCTGGAGAACAGCTGGCTCCTCATCCCTGCGTGCCTCCGGGAACAGAGGAGCCTTTTCATCCTGCAGGCTGCGGGAAAAGCTCCCTGAACGGGGCAGAGCCATGTCCCTGCTCCTGAGGGAGGCAGGGAATGCTGTGGGTTCAGGGTGCAGGTACCCCACAGCCATCCCGGGAGCCCACACCGGGATAAAACCCCCTTGGGAAGGGCTGATCCCACCCAGGATGTCACCGCAGGGCTGGGGAAGGCATCCAGGGCTGCTCCCAGCGCTGCTGCAACTTTAATTCCGTTTTTAAAAATAACCAGCTCCGGGCTGGGGAGGCTGCGTGGGCTGGGCTCGGTGCTGGGCACAGCTGGCATGGCCTGCCCTTGGCACGCACACGGCTCGGGAAGGCTCTCCCGAGCATTTTCTGGGAATGCCTTGGGGGTGACCCCGTGCCCACTCTCACACCACTTTGGGCAAAATTAATTAAAGGTGATTGCAGCGTCCCTGTCCCCACTCCCAGTGCGTATTCCTGCTCCTTCCCTTGCGCCGGGGCTCCCCAGTGGGAATCTGATCCCAATAAATTGTGAATATTTCACTGAATGCAGTTCATCTGCTTGCAGGAGCATCCCAGACCCATGGCACTTCCAGCTGTTGCCATTCTGGGTCCTGTCGGCATTTGGGGATGGATGAAACCCCTGTGGATCCAGGGAAAACCCTATTCTAGAGCTGGTGTGAACTGAGGGACAGCCGGGATGGCCGCATCCAAGGAATCCCCGTGCTGTTCCTCCTGATCCAGCAGGATTGGGGCTATCCAGAGGCAGCCCCAGGCTGGAATTGTGGGGTTTTTTCCCCTTTTTTCCTCCCTGCTCTGCTGTGTGGTTCCAAATCCCCTAAAGCCCTGTCCTGCTCCTCCACATCCTTTGGGTTTGGGATGTTCCTGGCACTCCTTGGAGGAGCCAGAGCTGGTTTATGGAATTCCCCACGGATCCTGCAGTGGATAATGCTCCGTGGGAATGCAGATCCCAAAGAATTCCCCAAGGGATGGGCAGCATGGAACAGGTCGCTTTCCCCATCCCGGGAAGTGTCCCAGGCCAGGCTGCAGGGGGCTTGGAGCATCCTGGGACAGTGGAAGGTCCCTCCCGTCCCAAACCATTGCAGGATTCCATGATCCGGGCGGGTTTTGGGGGTTGGAAGGTGGGATTTACACTCCAACCCCTGCCTTGTACAGGATCAGTCCCGAGGGTGATGGGTGCGGGATGTGCTGTGCTGATAGGGAATATGGGAATGATTCTCCTGGGCACCACGCGCTTCATTCCCGCATCCCAAATGCATGGGAACTGAAGCTGGGCAGCATTTCCATGGGGACAGTGGCAGGGAGAAACAGCCCTGAGTCCCAGAGCTGGCCCACAGGTGCTGGACACCTGTGGGGAGCCTCTGGATTTGTCCCAGCACCTGCATCCATCCATGCATCCATCCATCCCTGTCCATCCATGCATCCATCCATCCATCCATCCATCCCTGTCCATCCATCCATCCATCCATCCATCCATCCATCCATCCATCCCTGTCCATCCATCATCCATCCATCCATCCATCCATCCATCCATCCATCCATCCCTGTCCATCCATCCATCCCTGTCCGTCCATCCATCCATCCATCCATCCATCCATCCATCCATCCATCCATCCCTGTCCATCCATCCATCCATCCATCCATCCATCCATCCCTCCATCCATCCCTGTCCATCCATCCATCCATCCATCCATCCCTCCATCCATCCCTGTCCATCCATCCATCCATCCATCCATCCCTCCATCCATCCCTGTCCATCCATCCATCCATCCATCCATCCATCCATCCATCCCTCCATCCATCCCTGTCCATCCATCCATCCATCCATCCATCCATCCATCCATCCATCCCTCCATCCATCCCTGTCCATCCATCCATCCATCCATCCATCCATCCATCCATCCATCCATCCATCCCTGTCCATCCATCCATCCATCCATCCCTGTCCATCCATCCATCCATCCATCCCTGTCCATCCATCCATCCATCCATCCATCCATCTGGAGCCGGGCTGGGAGAGCTGGGGGGTTCAGGAGCTCCAGGGAGAGCTCAGAGCTCCTTCCAGTGCCTAAAGGGCTCCAGGAGAGCTGCAGAGGGACTGGGGACAAGGGATGGAGGGACAGCACACAAGGAATGGCTATGAAGTGAAAGAGGACAGGTTGAGGTTAAAAATTAGGAAGGAATTCCTTGCTGTGAGGGTGGTGAGGCCCTGGCACAGGTGCCCAGAGAAGCTGTGGCTGCCCCTGGATCCCTGGCAGTGTTCCAGGCCAGGCTGGACAGGGCTTGGAGCAGCCTGGGACAGTGGAAGGTGTCCCTGCCCATGGCAGGAGTGGGACGAGCCAATCCTGACGGTCCTTTCCAAGAAATCCTCTTGAATTTCGAGGCACATCTGGGAATGGAGCCCAGGGCTCCCCATTCAGGAATTTTTGAGGTGGCTTGGCCTCACCCTGTCCCATGCTTGGCCAAGTCACCGTGGGCAGCCCTTCCCCAGCTCCCTCACTCCAAAATCCTCCCTCGCCTGCCAGGGAAAAAAACCCGACATGGAATGGTTTAAATATAGCACGTCTGGGGTTATTTTAGCTCAGAGCTTTGAATTCTCAGCTCTCCAGCTCTGCATGTCGCAGCTTTCCCCTGTCATCAAAAGGGTGAGGAGCTTCCTTTGCTCTGCAGCAGTGAAAAACCCAAACCTCCCACAGGGCCTTGGGAACGTGCACCCCACCAAAGCCACCCCAAAAGGCGCCGGGATGGCTTTTCCGAGGAAAACACGATCCCCTGGGGTCTAGTGTGTCTGGGGTCTTGCTCTTCCAGATTGGGGACCCTCCCGGGTGTCACCAGAAGGGGACATCCTGAATTTGGGGACTCTAAAATCGCTGGTTTCATGCACCCCATCCCAATTTTGGTGTCTCTGAAATCCCTGGTGTGTGCTTGCCAATCCCCACTCACTGCCCCCCAATCCCCAGGCACCCCAATCCCCCATTCCCAGGCTCCCCAATCCCCCATTCCCCGCTCCCCCATTCCCCGCTCCCCGCGCTCCTGTCCTGCTCCAGGCTCCCCAGTCCCCCATTCCCCGTTCCCCGCGCTCCGGTCTCACTTCAGGCTCCCCAATCCCCCAGTCCCCATTCCCCATTCCCCAATCCCCGCTCCCCAATCCCTGCTCCCCGCGCTCCTGTCCCGCTCCAGGCTCCCCAGTCCCCCATTCCCCGTTCCCCACTGCCCGCTCCCCACGCTCCGGTCCCACTTCAGGCTCCCCAATCCCCAATACCCCAGTCCCCAGTCCCCGCTCCCCAATCCCCGCTCCCCGCGCTCCGGTCTCGCTCCAGGCTCCCCAGTCCCCCATTCCCCATTCCCCGCTCCCCGCTCCCCATTCCCCATTCCCCATTCCCCAATTCCCGCTCCCCATTCCCCATTCCCCATTCCCCAATTCCCGCTCCCCATTCCCCATTCCCCAATTCCCGCTCCCCGCGCTCCTGTCCCGCTCCAGGCTCCCCATTCCCCATTCCCCCTTCCCCCTTCCCCATTCCCCATTCCCCGCTCCCCGCGCTCCGGTCCCGCTCCAGGCTCCCCATTCCCCATTCCCCCTTCCCCATTCCCCATTCCCCATTCCCCATTCCCCGCTCCCCATTCCCCGCTCCCCATTCCCCAATCCCCGCTCCCCATTCCCCGCTCCCCGCGCTCCGGTCCCGCTCCAGGCTCCTCCCGCGCCGTTCCCGACAGGAAGCAGCCGCAGCCAAGCCGTGCCGGGGCCGCCCCCGCTGCCCGCGCTGCCTCCGCCGCCGGCCCGGTGAGTGCCGGGGCCCGGGGCGGCTCGGGGGGTTCGGGGGGTGCGGGGGTCCGGCCGGAGCGGGGCCGGGGCCGCCCCGCCGCCGCCGCCCCTCCCGCGGGCCGGGGCTCGGCTCGGGCGGGGTTCCGGCACGGACGGACGGGCGGGCGGAGGGACGGAGGGAAAGAGGAATAAAGGAATGAATGGCGCTCCCAGGGCCGGGGGCAGCCCCCGCGGGCTTGGGGGGCTGTGGGGGTCCCCCCGGCGCGGCGCGGGGCGGTCCCGGGGGGCAGGGAAGGGGAATCCCGGGATGGCTGGAAATCCCATTGGCGCCGCCCGGTTGCATATGCAGGGCTGAGCGCAGCCGCGCGTGGGACACGATCCCGAGAGGAAGTGGGGGTTCCCCTTTTCCCCGCGTGGAGATAAGGGATAAACCCCCGCCCCTCCTTCCCGGCGGCCGGGGCTGCAGCGGAACCCTCGTCCCTTCCTCGGGGCAGGGATCGCCCCAAATCCTCATCCCTTCCTCCAAGGATCGCCCCAAATCCTCATCCCTTCCTCCGGGCAGGGATCGCCCCAAATCCTCATCCCTTCCTCCAAGGATCGCCCCAAATCCTCATCCCTTCCTCCAGGGATCGCCCCAAATCCTCATCCCTCCCTCCAGGGATCACCCCGAATCCTCATCCCTCCGTCCAGGGATCGCCCCAAATCCTCATCCCTTCCTAGCCCCAGACACCACACCCCAAACTCCCGCTGGGATTTGGGGGCTGCATCCCATTTTTCCACGCCCCCACCCCTCAAGGACTTCTCCCCGGGCCCGTGGGTGTTTCCTCGACACCTCCAGGTGATCATTTGGCAGTGGATGAATCCGGGCATTGTAAAAAAACGGAACGGGTGACGTATGATTCCCGAGGGATTTAATTATTGCTTGGGTTTCCGGAGGCTTCAGGGAGGTTTTTATGGGATTCCTGTTTTCCCGATTGGAGCTCAGGTGTTGTTTCCTCCTTATGCCTCAGTTTCCTCCTTGTGCCTCAGTTTCCCCTATTCCCTGTGCCTCAGTTTCCTCCTTGTGCCTCAGTTTCCCCTATTCCCTGTGCCTCAGTTTCCTCCTTGTGCCTCAGTTTCCCCGTTCCCTGTGTCTCAGTTTCCTCCTTGTGACTCAGTTTCCCCATTCCCTGTTCCTCAGTTTCCTCCTTGTGCCTCAGTTTCCCCATTCCCCGTGCCTCAGTTTCCCCCATTCCCTATGCCTCAGTTTCCCCCATACCTCAGTTCCCCTGTGCCTCAGTTTCCCCATTCCCTGTGCCTCAGTTTCCCCCATACCTCAGTTCCCCTGTGCCTCAGTTTCCCCATTCCCTGTGCCTCAGTTTCCCCCATACCTCAGTTCCCCTGTGCCTCAGTTTCCCCATTCCCTGTGCCTCAGTTTCCCCCATACCTCAGTTCCCCTGTGCCTCAGTTTCCCCATTCCCTGTGCCTCAGTTTCCCCTATTCCCTGTGCCCCACTTCCCCCCATTCCCCATGCCCCACTTCCCCCCATACCCTGTGCCTCAGTTTCCCTATTCCCTGTGCCCCACTTCCCCCGTTCCCCGTGCCTCAGTTTCCCCGTGCCTCAGTTTCCTCATTCCCGTGCCTCAGTTTCCCCGCGGGAGCTGAGCCCAGCCGCCTTCCGGGGCTGCCGTGTCCCCAGTGAAAGAGGATTTCGGGAATGGCCCGGAGCTGTTCCCGCTGCACCCCACGAGAGCGGGGCCGGGACCCACAGATGCGGCGGTGCCAGCGCCAGGGGGACGGGGGGACAGGGACGGGGACAGGGATGGGACAGAGATGGGGACAGGGAGGGGACAGGGATGGGACAGAGATGGGGACGGGGATGGGACAGAGATGGGGACGGGGATGGGGACAGGGATGGGGACAGGGACAGGGATGGGACAGGGACTGGGACAGGGATGGGACAGAGATGGGGATGGGGACGGGGATGGGGACAGGGATGGGGACAGCGGTGGGATCCCGGGCTGTGCAGGGACAGGGAGGTAGGATCCTGGGACGTGCAGGGGCAGGGACAGGGAGGGGACAGCAGTGGTGCCGCTGGCCGCTCTCTTCGGATCCCATTCCCTGCGCGGGAGGAGCGCGGGTCACGCGGGATCCTCGGGAATCCTCGGGATCCAGCGCGGCTGCCAGCGGGGCCAGGCGCTCATCCCGCTCCGCTCCAATTCCCCTTTCCTGGAGATTTCCCTGAAAACCTCCCGGGCTGAGCCGGGACTGTGCCGCCCTGTCCCTCCGAGCTCCTCCCCTTCGGGCTGGGGTGGAATTTGGGACACCGGGAGCGCGCTGCCTCCTCGGGAGAGCAGGGATGGAGCTGGGAAAGGCAGGAACAAAGGGGGAGGAAGGGAAAGGCTCACGTGGCTTCCCCGGGCACGGCCACCGCCGCGGAGCGGCCTCCGGTTCCGGCGGGGCCGGGAGTGCCGCGATCCCTTGGCCCGGGAATGTGGGGATCCCTTGGCTTGGAAATGCCGCGATCCCTTGGCCCGGGAATGTCGGGATCCCTTGGCCCGTGCCAGGCTGGAGCTGAACCCCTTCCTGTGTTTTATGGCAGGGTGGGTGCTCCCTGGGAATGGCCGGTGTGATATCCCTGGGAATGGCCGGTGTGATATCCCTGGGAATGGCCGGTGTGATATCCCTGGGAATGGCTGGTGTGGGATCCCTGGGAATGGGCAGTGTGGGATCCCTGGGAATGGCTGGTGTGCGATCCCCGGGAATGGCTGCTGTGGGATCCCTGGGAATGTCCAGTGTGGGATCCCTGGGAATGGGCAGTGTGGGATCCCCAGGAATCGCCAGTGTGGGATCCCCAGCCTGGTTCCCATCCCTCGCTCTTTGTCCCCGTTTCCCGATCCCAGTGTTCCACTGTGTTTTCCCTCAGCTCAGGGCGCTGCTTCCTGGGGAGGAGCCTTCCCACGAGGATTCCCGAGGCCGTGCCGCTTCTGCCGCCTCATCCTCTTCCTGGCTATTTTTTGCGCTGAGGATGGCATTCCCGCTGCTGCTCCTGGCACTGCGCCTGGCAGGTGAGCGGGGCTGGGGGCTCCGCCCCAAGGGACATGTCCCCAGTGCCACCTTTGTCATCCTGACAAAGCTGTCCCTGTAGTGGCTGGAATTGTGCCATGGCACTGGGATGGGGTGGAATCATTCCATGGCTCTGGGATGGAATCATTCCATGGCTCTGGGATGGAATCATTCCATGGCACTGGGATGGGATGGGATCATTCCATGGCTCTGGGATGGAATAATTCCATGGCTCTGGAATGGGATCATTCCATGGCATTGGGATGGGATGGGATCATTCCATGGCACTGGGATGGGATGGGATCATTCCATGGCTCTGGGATGGAATGGAATGGTTCCATGGCACTGGGATGGGATCATTCCATGGCTCTGGGATGGGATGGGATCATTCCATGGCTCTGGGATGGGATCATTCCATGGCACTGGGATGGAATCATTCCATGGCACTGGGATGGAATCTTTCCATGGCTCTGGGATGGGATCATTCCATGGCATTGGGATGGGATGGGATGGGATGGGATGGGATCATTCCATGGCTCTGGGATGGGATGGGATCATTCCACGGCTCTGGGATGGAATCATTCCATGGCTCTGGGATGAGCTGGGATCGTGCCATGGTGGGGTGGCTTTGGCTGGGGATGGTCCTGAGATGCCACCTGCCCACATGTCCCTGCCATGGGGACACTCCTGAGCTGCCGCCCGCCCGCGAATCCCGGTGTTTCCTCAGCCGTTCTCCAGCCGGAACATTCCAGAAGCACTCCCAGAGCCCTCACCCCTTGTCCCTCCCCTCCGCAGGCGCCCTGGAGCTGCAGGTCCCCGAGGAACCCGTGGTGGCCCTGTTCGGCCATGACACCACCTTGAGCTGCTCCTTCTCGCCCGACGCCAACTTCAGCCTGGGTGACCTGAGCCTGATCTGGCAGCTGACGGACACCAAGCGCCTGGTGCACAGCTTCGCCGGCGGCCGCGACCGCCTGGAGGACCAGGGCCGTGCCTTCGCCAACCGCACGGCGCTGTTCCGCCAGGAGCTGGCCCGCGGCAATGTGTCGCTGCTGCTGCGGCGCGTGCAGATCCAGGACGAGGGCAGCTTCACCTGCTTCGTGCGCGTGCGCGACCACCGCAGCGCCGCTGTGGCGCTCCAGGTGGCAGGTGAGGGCCGCCATGTCCCCGGGTGTGTGCCCACGGGTGGCCCTGAGGGTGGACCCAAGGGTGGCCCCAAGGGTGGCCCAACTGTGTCCCCAAAGGGTGGCCCAAAGAGTGGCCCCAAGGGTGGCCCAGCTGTGTGCCCAAAGGGTGGCCCAAAGGGTGGCCCAAAGGGTGTCACAAAGGGTGTCCCGAAGTTGGTCCCCAGAATGTGTCCCCAAGGGTGGCCCAAAGGGTGTCCTAAAAGGTTGCCCAAAGTGTGTCACAAAGGGTGGTCCAAAGTGTGGCCCAGCTGTGTCCCCAGCCGTATCCTAAAGTGTGGCCCAAAGGGTGCCCCAAAGTGTGGCCCAAAGGGTGGCCTGAAGTGTGGCTCAGCTGTGTCCCCAACTGTATCCTAAAGTGTGGCTCAAAGTCTGTCCCCAAAGTATGGCCCCAACTGTGTCCCCAAGGGTGTCCCCAAGGGTGTCCCAAACTGTCTGAAAGGGTGCCCTAAAGTTGTCCTAAAGGGTGTCCCAAAGTGTGTCCCCAAGTGTGGCCCCAAGTGTGTCCAAAATGGTGTCCTAAAGGGAACTCCCAAAGGGAGCTCCTAAAGGGGATTCCCAGAGGGGTTCCCAGGTGGCTCCTGTGTGGTTCCTGGGGAATTCCCAGAGGGATTTCCCAGGCAGGTCCCTGGGTGCTTCCTGGGCACTTTTAGGGCGGTTCCACCTGCCTGCATCTCAGGTGGCCTGGCTGGGGACAGTCCTGACATGCCACCTGCCCGTGTGTCCCTCCCACGGGCGTCCCTGGATTCCCTGGGATGTTATCCCGGTTGGGGTGCCCATGGCTGCTCCTGGAAGCTGATGGTGCTCCCACTTCAGTGCTGGATGTGGGATTGTCCCCTTCCAGTGGGGTGGCCTGGCTGGGGACGGTCCCGAGATGCCACCTGCCCACGTGTCCCTCCTGCGGGCATCCCTGGATTCCCTCGGATGTTATCCCGGTTCAGGTCCCCACGGCTGTGCCTGGCAGCCGAAGGTGCCTGGTTCTGTGCCAGAATCGCGGCCACCAAGTGCCCCAAAGCTTGGGACCCTCCAGCTGGGTGGATTCCCAGCAGGACCGCCTTCCCCAGCTTGGCTCTCTCCTGATCCTGATCCCGATCCCGATCCCAATCCCAATCCCGATCCCAATCCCAATCCTGATCTCAATCCCAATCCCAACCCCAATCTTGATCCCAATCCCAACCCCAATCCCAACCCCAATCCCGATCCCGCTCCCAATCCAATCCAATCCAATCCCGATCCCGATCCCAATCCCAATCCCAATCCCGATCCCGCTCCCAATCCAATCCCGATCCCAATCCCAATCCGATCCCAATCCCAATCCCAATCCCAATCCTGATCCCAATCCGATCCCGATCCCGATGTCCCTCTCCCGCAGCTCCGTACTCGCAGCCCAGCGTGCACCTGGAGCCGGGCCGGGCGCTGCGGCCGGGGGACGTGGCGGTGCTGACGTGCCACGCGGCGCGCGGCTACCCCGAGGCCAGCGTGCAGTGGCGCGACCAGCGCGGGGCCACGCTGAGCGCCAACGTCACCACGTGGCAGGTGGCCAACGCCCAGGGGCTCTTCGAGGTGCGCAGCGTCCTGCGCGTGCCCGTGGAGCCAGGGGACACCTACTCCTGCCTGGTGCTCAACACGGCGCTGCGCCAGCGCGGACACGCCTCTGTCACCGTCACCGGTCAGTGACACACGGGCGGGGGGGGCGGTGGCACCCAGAGTCACCTGTGTGCCCGTCCCGGTGTCCTCATCCCACCCCGTGTCCCCATCCCAGTGTCCCCATTCCACCCCGTGTCCCTGTCCCACCCCCTGTCCCTATCCCACCCCAAATCCCCATCCCAGTGTCCCCATCCCACCCCATATCCCCATTCCCCCCCACATCCCCATCCCACCCCACATCCCCATCCCAGCCCGTGTCCCCATCCCGTGTCTCTGCCCCCATCGTGGCTGGGTGGCACGGAGGGCTCGGGGGAGCTGTGCCATGGCACTGGGATGGGGCAGGAACCATTCCATGGCCGTGGGGAGCTCCAAATCCCAGGATCTCTGTCCTGTTCTTTCAGGATCCATGGATTTGGTCCCTCACGGCAGGTCCTGCATGTTGGATCATCCTGGATAACCCTGGGTGTGGGATCCCCTGGGTGTGGGATCATCCTGGATTTGGGATCACCCTGGATCCTGGCTAACCCTAGATGTGGGATCCTCTGGATGTGGGGTCATCCTAGATGTGGGGTCACCCCAGATCCTGGCTCACCCTGGATGTGGGATCCCCCCAGCTGTAGGATCAGCCCGGCTGTGGAGTACTGTGTCTGTGGGATCACCCTGGATGTGGGCTCACCCCAGATCCCAGCTCCCCCTGGATGTGGGCCCCGTCTGTGGGATCCCCTGGCTGTGGGATCCTGTGGCTGTGGGATCACCTCGGGTTTGGGCTCACCCCGGCTGTAGGATCCTCAGCTGCTGGATCCCCGGCTGCGTGTCCCCCCGGACCCCGGCTGATCCCGATGTCCCCGTCCCCCAGGCCACTCCGCACCGTTCCCGGCCGTGGCGCTGTGGCTGACGGTGGCCCTGGCGCTGTGCGTGCTGGTCCTGCTGGGCGTGCTGGCCGCCGTGTGCCGCCGCAGGCTGCGGGAGAGCTGCCGGGAGCAGCCCGACCCCGCCGGTAAACCCCGGGAGCACCGCGGGACGGGCGGGAGGGAGGGACCGGGACCGGGGGGACACAGGGTGGTGACACTGGGAGCAGCCCGACCCCGCCGGTAAATCCCGGGAGAGCCGCGGGACGGGCGGGCGGGAGGGACCGGGACCGGTGTGACCAGCGGGGGACACTGTGGGGGTGGCACTGGGACATCTGTCCTGGAGAGCCATTCCCAGATGGCTTTTCCAGCCTGTATCCCGCTTTTCCCACTGTGTTTCCCTCTTTTCCCACTGTGTGTTCCACTTTTCCCATTGTGTTTCCCACTTTTCCTGGCCTGTATCCCACCTTTCCCATTGTGTTTCCCACTTTTCCCATTGTGTTTCCCACTTTTCCCACTGCGTTTCCCGCTTTTCCCAGTCTGTACCCCGCTTTTCCCAGCGTGTTTCCCACTTTTCCCAGTGTGTTTCCTGCTTTTCCCTGCACATTTCCCACATTTCCCAGCATGTTTCCCGCTCTTCCCGGTGTGTTTCCCATGGATTTTGCTCCCCATTTCCCACTGCACACCCTCGGGAATGACCTTTTCTCCATGGATTGTTTTCCCGGTTTCCCACTCGGGAACAACCTTTTTTCCATGGATTTCCCTTCCAATTTCCTGCTTTTTTTCCCCACTTTTTTTTCCATGTCTTTTTTCCCAGTTTCCCACTGCGGATCCTCAGGAATGACCTTTTTTCCATGGATTTTGCAGCCCGGGATGCAGGGCTGGGGATTTTTCCCACTGGGAATGGCGTCAGGGGTGGAAAATTCCTGGGATCCCGCAGGAGGGAAGGCCCGAGGGGATTCCTGAGGATTCGGGGGATCCGCTGGCACGATTCAGCGGATCTGGGGCTTTTCGGGCTCGGGGATCTGTCACCTCCCAGAAATCCCGGGAACGCCAGTAATGGGATCGGGAATGGGATCGGGAATGGGATTGGGAATGGGATCGGGAATGGGATCGGGAATGGGATTGGGAATGGGATCGGGAATGGGATTTCCCAGGCCCGGATTGTTCTTTTCCAGGGGCGGAGGATCGGGATGAGGATGGGGACGAGCCCAAGACAGGTGCGTGCTCTGGGCCCATCCCAAATTCCCGGATTTTCCCTGAGCTGGCGGATCCCGGATGAACCTCCCCGTTCCTCGGGAAAACACCCCAGTTCCTTCATAAAATTTTGGAATTTCTTAATAAAACCCAAAATTCCTTAATGAAACCCACAATTCCTTAATGAACCATCCCAATTCCTTAATAAAGCCACACAATTCCTCAGTAAAATTACGGAATTCCTTAATGAAACTACGGAATTCCTTAATAAAACCCACAGTTCGTTAATGAACCATCCCAATTCCTTAATAAATCAAACAATTCCTTAATAAAACCCCACAATTCCTTAATAAAATTTAGAGTTCCTCAATACAACCCACAATTCACTAACGAACCACCCCAATTCCTTAATAAACCAAGCAATTCCTTAATAAAATCACAGAATTCCTTAATGAAACCCACAATTCGTTAATGAACCATCCCAATTCCTTAATAATCCAAACTATTCCTTACTAAAATTATGGAATTCCTTAATAAAACCCACAATTCCTTAATGAACCATCCCAATTCATTAATAAACCCCACAATTCCTTAATAAAATTACAGAATTCCTTAATAGAACCCCACAATTCCTTAATAAAACTTTCAAAGTCCTTAATAATTCATCCCATTCCTTAATAAAATGAAAAAAATCCTTAGTAAACCAAACAATTTCTTAATAAGACTCCACAATTCCAAAATAAACTTCACAAATTCTTAATAGTTCACCCCATTCCTTAATAAACAAAAAAATTCCTTAATAAACCTCCCAATTCTTTAATAAACCCTGCAGTTCCTTAATAAAACCCCACATTTCCTTAATAATTCACCCCAATCCTATATAAACCTCACAATTCCTCAATGAAACCCCACAATTCCTTGATAAAATTACAGAATTCATTAATAAATCACACAATTGCTTAATAAAACCCCACAATTCCTCAATAAAACCCCACAATTCCTCAATAAAACCCCACGATTCCTTGATAAAATTACAAAATTCCTTAATAAATCACACAATTCCTCAATAAAACCTCACAATTCCTCAATAAAACCCCACAATTCCTCAATAAAACCCCACGATTCCTTGATAAAATTACAAAATTCCTTAATAAATCACACAATTCCTCAATAAAACCTCACAATTCCTCAATAAAACCCCACAATTCATTGATAAAATTACAGAATTCCTTAAAAAATCACACAATTCCTCAATAAAACCCCACAATTCCTCAATAAAACCCCAAAATTCCTTAATAAAACCCCACAATTCCATAACAAACCCCTGGAATTCCATAGGGAAATGGGGCCTGGCTGTCTCTCCCAGGATTTTTCCCCCCAAAAAATTGGGATTTTGGGGCGGTTCCCGTCGGGATGGGGCCGGGATTGACCCCGGGGTGTTTTCCCTTTCCCAGCCCTACAGCTGCTGGAGAGCACGGAGAGCAAAGAGGGTGAGTGCATCGTCCCCAAAATTCAGGATCGTGCCCCGATTTTCATCCCAAAATTTGGAATCGTGTCCTGATTTTCATCCCAAAATTTGGAATCGTGTCCTGATTTTCATCCCAAAATTCGGGATCGCGCCCCGATTTTCATCCCCCCCAAAATTCGGGATCATCCCAGATTTTCATCCCAAAATTTGGGATCGTGCTCCAATTTTCGTCCCAAAATTTGGGATCATGCCCCAAAATTTGGCATTGTTCCCCGATTTTCAGCCCAAAATTTGGGATCGTGCCCCAAAATTCGGGGTTGTTCCCATATTTTCATCCCAAAATTTGGGATCGTGGCCCGATTTTCATCCAAAAATTTGGGATTGTTCCCTGATTTTCATCCCCCCCAAAATTCGGGATCATTCCCCGATTTTCATCCAAAATTCGAGGTCGTGCCCTGATGTTCACCCCAAAATCTGGGTGGGGAACATTTATGGGATTTGAGGGATGTCCCCCTCCGTATGCTCCATTTGCCCTGGGTTTTCCCAGCTGGAATTCCTTGGGAATTGGGGTTTCCCTTCCTGATTTGATTATTAGGAATTAATTTATTAATTTATTAATTGAAGAATGTATTAATTTATCAATTTATTCACTGATCGCTTTATTAATTCATAATTTCATGCATTTTAAATGGATAATCAAGTAATTTATTAATATATTATTTGCAAACTTATTGCCTAATTGATGGATTGCTTTATTAATTTATTAATTTAACGATTTATTATTGATTTATTGATTAATTTAGCGCCGGGAATTATTTTTCACATGCTCGCTAATGATTAGTTAATCCCGATTTTGATTTATTGATTCATTTAGCACCGGGAATTATTTTTTAACAATCTCGTTAATGATTGGTTAATCCTGATTTCGATTTATTGATTAATGTAGTCCATCAGGAATTATTTTTTAGCATTCTTGTTAATGATTGGTTAATCCCAATTTTGATTTATTGATGAATTTAGCATCAGCAATTATTTATAACATTCTCGTTAATGATTGGTTAATGATTTCCTCTCCCTCTGCAGCTTCCCAGGAAATTGATTGATGGGGGCGGGGCCCCCCCAGCCCTGGAGCCGCCGGGGGTTGATCCCCATCCCGATCCCATTCCCGGGATCCAGTTTGGGATTGGGGATCAGATCTATCCTTCCCAGGGAAATGTGGGATTGGGATCTGATCTGTCCTTCCCAGGGAAATGTGGGATTGGGGATCAGATCAGTCTTTCCCAGGGAATGCGGGATTGGGATCTGTTCTTCCCAGAGAAATGTGGGATTGGGATCTGATCTGTCCTTCCCAGGGAAATGTGGGATTGGGGATCAGATCAGTCTTTCCCAGGGAATGCGGGATTGGGATCTATCCTTCCCAGGAAAATGTGGGATTGGGATCAGTCCTTCCCAGCGAAATGCGGGATTGGGATCAGTCCTTCCCAGGGAAAGGCGGGATTGGGATCAGTCCTTCCCAGCGAAATGCGGGATTGGGATCAGTCCTTCCCAGGGAAATGCGGGATTGGGATCAGTCCTTCCCAGGGAAAGGCGGGATTGGGGTCAGTCCTTCCCAGCAAAATGCGGGATTGGGATCAGTCCTTCCCAGGGAAATGCGGGATTGGGATCAGTCCTTCCCAGGGAAATGCGGGATTGGGGTCAGTCCTTCCCAGGGAAAGGCGGGATTGGGGTCAGTCCTTCCCAGGGAAATGAGGAATCTGTCCTTCCCCGGCCCCGTGTCCATCCCGTTCCCCATTCCCTGCTCCAGGTGCTTTCCAGGGCCCCTTTCCTGCCCTTCCAACCCCAAAGCCTCGGGAATGACGGCCGGAGCGCTGGGTGCTCTGGGAACGGGAACAGGATCCCGAGGGGTCATTGGGAACGGGAACAGGATCCCGAGGGGTCATTGGGAACGGGGCTGGGATCCCCATGGATCATTGGGAATGGGAATGGGATCCTGATGGATTCTCCAGGAACAGGAATGGGATCCCGATGGATTCTCCAAGAACAGGAATGGGATCCCGATGGATTCTCCAGATCCTTTTCCCGTGTCCCACACTGCATTTCCCTCTGGACTCGCCCCAGCCCTGAATTCCCAATCCCTTTGGGGTTTTCCCGCCCGGAGCTCTCCCGGGGTTTTTTGGGACACACCTGCTGGCCGGGTGAGATCCCCCGCAGGGACCGGGATTGTTATTCCCACGGGATCGGGAATCCCATCCCGGGTCACCCCAAGTGCCGTCGGAGCGTCCCGATCCTGATCCCGATCCCGATCCCAATCCCATTCCGGACTCTTGGGAAGCCCCCGAGGGCTCCTTTTAAGTGTTTTATTCCTTATTTAAAATCCGGGATCCAAAGGGATTTTTGTGCCTTGAATAAATTCGGGATCGTTCCGGTCCGTCCCTGCCCGGCTCCACGTGCTCTGTGGGATCGGGGCGGGGATTGTCTTCAGGGATTGGGATTCCCGCAGGAATTCCTGTGTTCCCGCTGGAACCCCATCCCAGCGCTCCGGGGGTCCATTTCCATGGAGTGAAGAGGAAAATCCCACAGGGACACCCGGGATGACCCCAAAATTCCATCCCAGTGCTGGGATGGGGCGGGAATTCCCGGGGGATCCCTTCCTAAATCCCCTGTGGATTGAGGTGGAGAGTGATCCCAAATCCTTCTCCTGATTCAGGGGGATCCCAAATCCTTCTGGCTTGGGGGGATGGCATGGGGAATGGGATGGGATGGGATGGGATCCCTGGGATGGGATCCCTGGGATGGGATGGGATGGGATGGGATGGGTTCCATGGGATGGGATCCATGGGATGGGATCCATGGGATGGGAACATCCCTCCCATCCCTCTGGATCCCTCAGGATCCCCTGGAGCAGCCCCATGGGGATCCCGTTATCCACAGTGGGATTCCCAGTCAGATCCCATTATCCCAAATGGGATTCCCCAGCTGGATCCCATTAGGAATTCAGGTGGGAATCCCAAAGCTCCGGAGGGCCCTTCCCTGGATTTTGGCCAAATATTCCCAAATTCCCGCTGCTCCTAGGCGTGTCCCCAGTGCCACCCAGTGGTGGGAGAGCACCCCCGGAAAACCGGGATTGATCCTATAATCCATCAGTTCCCCCCCTTTATTTCCCCTATTTCCCCCCTTTTTCCCCCATTCCCTTTTCCCCCCATTCCCTTTTCTCCCCATTCCCTTTTCTCCCCATTCCCTTTTTTCCCCATTCCTTCCTTTTTTCCCCAATCCTCTTTTCCCCCATTCTCTTTTTCCCCCCATTCCCTTTCTTCCCCCATTCCCCCTTTTTCCCATTTTCCACCAATTCCTCCTTTCCCCCCATTCTCTTTTTCCCCCAATTCCCCTTTTTTCCCATTCCCTTTTTTCCTCATACCCTTTTTCCCCATTCCCTTTTTTCCCCCATTCCCCTTTTTTCCCTTCCCATTTCCCCCCATTCCCCTTCACCCCCTTTTTTTCCCATTCCCTCTTTTTTCCCCATTCCCTTTTTCCCATTCCCTTTTCCCCCATTCCGTCTTTTTTCCCCATTCCCTTTTTCCCATTCCCTTTTTCCCCATTCCCTTTTTCCCATTCCCTTTTCCCTCCATTCCCTTTTTCCCCATTCCCTTTTTCCCATTCCCTTTTCCCTCCATTCCCTTTTTTCCCCATTCCCCCTTTTTTTCGCATTCCTTTTTTTCCCTCCATTCCCCTTCCCCCCTCTTTTTTCCCCATTCCCTCTTCTTTCCCCCATTCCTCCTTTTTCCCCAATTCCCCTTTTTCTCTCCTTCCCTTTTTCTCCCATTCCCCTTTTTTCCCCATTCCATTTTTTCCCATTCCCTTTTTTTCCCCTATTAACCTTCCACCCTCTTTTTCCCTATTCCCTTTCTTCCTCATTCCCCCATTTTTTCCCGATTCCCCCTTTTTCCCCATTCCCTTTTCCCCCATTCCCTTTTCCCCCATTCCCTTTTTCCTCATTCCAGGATACTCCCAAAAAATAAAACCCAAATTGCATCCAACCCAATTTTTTGGGGAAAAAAACCCCTCCTTTTCCCTGCTCGGATTTGGGGTCGGATTGAGCGGAATTCCATGGACAACGCTCGGAAAAATTCAGGAACGGAGCACCTCCGACCTGGATTCCGAACCAGGAGTCAAGGTGGCGATTTTTGGCTCGGAAAAACCTTGGAAAAAATCCCAGAGATGCTCCGGGGTGGGAACGTGTCCCTGTGGGAAGCGACGCCATCGGGAAGGACACGGGAACGCTGTGACCCCGTTGGAAACCTCGGAAAAAATGGGAAAAAGCGCTCCGGGCGGGTTTGGAGCTCCAGATCCCTTTGTTTTCCAGAGCAAGACCTGATTTTTTCCCCCAAAAAATCGGCGTTTTGAGGTGGAAAAGCGGAATTTGGGACGTGAGGAAGATCGGGATTTTCCATCGTTTTCAGATGGAGACAGGGCTTGGGATCGGGGATATTCCCACTGGAAAAGTTGGGGATTTGGGTGGGGGAGGTTCCCGAGCTCAGCCCCTCATTCCTGGGGGGTTTTGGTGATCCCCTCTGGGGTCGGGAGTGACATCCTGGGGACATCCCGAATCCCCTCTGCCGGAAAACGCCGATCCCACAGAATTTCCCTAAACCAAACCTGGTTAAAACCTCACAGGGAAGGGAAATTCCCCCTCCAGCATTCCCAAATCCCAATCCATGCCCCATTCCCACCCTCTGGAAGCGCTGGCTGTCCATATATTTGTATGGGTATTATTTCTCCATGGAGAAATATCCATGTTATTTATGGATCATTTATTGATCCCAATCTCTCCGTTGATCCCAATCTATCCATTGATCCATATCTATCCATTGATCCCAATCTATCCATTAAAAAAAAGAAAGCAGTGGAAAATTCCCTGAGCCTGGAAAACGAGCGGGATTTTTGGATCTTGGGATTTTGGGATCTCATTGGGATTTTGGGATCTCATTGGGATTTCAGGATTTTGGCATAGTGGGATTTTGGGATCTCGGGATTTCAGGATCTCATCAGGATTTCCAGATATAGGATTTCTGGATCTTGGGATTTCGGGATCTCATCAGGATTTCAGGATCTCAGGATTTCAGAGTATCAGGATTTCGGGATCTCATTGGGATTTCTGGATATTAGGATTTCAGGATCTTGGGATTTCAGAATATCGGGATTTCAGGATCTCATTGGGATTTCCAGACATTAGGATTTCAGGATCTTGGGATTTCGGGATCTCATCAGGATTTCAGAATATTGGGATTTCGGGACCTCGTTGGGATTTCGGGACCTTGGGATTTTAGGATCTCATTGGGATTTTGGGATCTCTGGATTTCGGGATCTCATTGGGATTTCAGGATCGCCAGATTTGGGGATCTCATTGGGACGTTCCGTGCCACCGCCTGACGCCGCTTTTATGAGGAGTACGGATTTATTGAAATATATATTTATATATATTTATATATATTTATACTTTCCAGCCCCATTCCCAAGGATTCCCCCGCCCCGCTCCCACCCTTCCCAAACCCTCAGTTTTTGTTGGGAATTCTCCTCCGGGCCGGCACGTACGGGAGCAGCGTCTGCGTGCTCTTATCGGCCACGGTCTGCGTGCTGCTGTTCCTCACGGCCCTGCGCGTCGGCCCCGCCACCGGGTTCCTCGGGACGGGCTCCCGCGGGCCCTTCCCGGCGGGATCCTCGGCAACGTCGGCGCCGCCGGGAGCGGGGTCGGCGTCGCCGTCGTCGTCGCAGCACAGCGCGTGGTACAGCACCTTGTCGCTGAAGCGGACGCGCTCCCGCGTCCCCGCCGGCCGCGGCAGCTTGGGCAGGGCGGCGCTGCCGAAGCATTCCTCGCTGGAGGAATCCGGGGTGCCGCCGTTGGCCACGGGGACGCCGCCGTTCATCAGGCGGAACGGCGCCGGGGCGCTCCGCGGCGGCTCCGCGCAGTCGCCGGTGTCGGACGGCGTGGAGGCGTCCAGGAAGGAGCAGAATTCCCAACTGTCCGAGAGGATGTCGGAGGCGGCGAAGTCCAGGGGGCCTTTGTCGCTGCTGGAGGTGCTGCTGGCCGTGGCCGGAGTCCAAACGTCCGTGTCCAGGTCCAGAGCGAAGTCGGACGTGAGGCGATCGATCTGGGAAACCACCTGGGGATACAGCGATTGTGGGATTGTGGGATTATGGGATGGATGGATGGATGGACAGGGATGGATGGATGGATGGATGGATGGATGGATAGATGGATGGATGGATGGATGGATGGATGGATGGATGGATAGATGGATGGACAGGGATGGATGGATGGATGGATGGATGGATGGATGGATGGATAGATGGATGGATGGATGGATGGATGGACAGGGATGGATGGATGGATGGATGGATGGATGGATGGATGGATGGATAGATGGATGGACAGGGATGGATGGATGGATGGATGGATGGATGGATGGATGGATGGACAGGGATGGATGGATGGATGGATGGATGGATGGATGGATGGATGGATGGACAGGGATGGATGGATGGATGGATGGATGGATGGATGGATGGATAGATGGATGGACAGGGATGGATGGATGGATGGATGGATAGATGGATGGACAGGGATGGATGGATCCATGGATGGGCCCAACTCTTCCCCTGGCATTTCTGAGTTGTTTTCCCACCCCATAACTTCCAGGGAACTTTCACAGGGAAGTCCAGAAATCAGGAGAAGTCCTTTTTCCCATTCCAGATCCCTTTAGCTTTATTTTTTTCTGCTTTTCTTTGGAAAAGAAAGGGCAGAACTCAAGGAAAGAGTAAAAAATGGAATTCTCTGACCTCTTCTTTTTAGGGACGAGAAAGAATGGGGAAGAAGGGCGGGAATGTTTGGGAAAGCCCCAACCCCAAATGGTCCTTTGGGAATGGGATCCCCTGTGTTCCCACAAAACCTGGGATGGGCCAGCGTTCCCGGTCACCCAACCTCCATGCCAGCCCTGAAACGGGACTGGGATCACATGGTGACAGTGGGAAGGGCATCCCAATCCCAGATGGGTGACACTCATGGGATTGGTCCCCATCCCAATCCCATCCCCATCTCAGTCCTGTCCCCATCCCAATCCCATCCCCATCCCAGTCCTGTCCCCATCCCAGTCCTGTCCCCATCCCAATCCCATCCCCATCCCAGTCCTGTCCCCATCCCAATCCCATCCCCATCCCAATCCTGTCCCCATCCCAATCCCGTCCCCATCCCAGTCCCGTCCCCATCCCAGTCCCATCACCAACCTGATCCTGTCCTCATCCTAATCCTGTCCCCATCCCGATCCCTTCCACATCCCACTCCCGGGACTGGTGACACTCATGGGATTGGTCCCCATCCTGATCCTCTCCCCATCCCGATCCCAATCCCAATCCCATCCCCATCCCAATCCTGTCCCCATCCCAATCCCATCCCAATCCTGTCCCCATCCCAATCCCATCCCCATCCCAGTCCCATCCCCATCCTGGGATCAGTGTCCCTCGGGGCTGTCCCCATCCCGCTCCGGGCCCCATGCCGGGATTAGTGTCACTGGGGGCTATTTTTGGGATCATTCCCTATTTTAAGCCGGCTGTTAAATCCCTCGCTGACACCCGGCACTCGCGGGGGATTTGCATGGAAAGAAGGATTTGGGATTTGCTCCCCCCTCCCTTTTCCCCCTTGCCAAGGCCTGCGAAGCTTTTCCAGCTTGGAGGGGAAAAATTCCCCGCAATTCGCAGGGAAAATCCCCAGGGATTGAACCCAAACCTCCTCACCTGTTCATAGGGGAAAAAATCCCCTAATTCCCTGGGAAAATCCCCAGGGATTCATCCCAAACTTTCTCATCTGTTTATAGGGGAAAAATTCCCCTCAATTCCCTCATCCCAAAATTCCTCTCATGCTTGGAGGAGGAAAAATTCCCCCCAAGTTCCCCTGGAAAATCCCCAGGGATTCATCCCAAATTTCTCACCTGTTTATAGGAAAAAAAGTTCCCCCCAATTCCCTGGGAAAATCCCCAGGGATTCATCCCAAAACTCCTTCCCTGCTTGGAATTCCCAGGGAGTTTGGGGGATTTATCCCCCCAAGCAGGGGAGGAGGTTTGGGATGAATTGGGATATTCCCAGGGAACTGGGGGGAATTCGTGCCCTACAAATGGGGGATGAGGTTTGGGATGAGTCCCTCGCTCCAGCCGGGAGCTTCCCAATAAAATCCCAATAAATTCCCAAACCGGGAATGTCCCTGCCCATCTCAGGCAGATGTGGAACATCCCCGTCCTGGTGTTTATGGGATTTTATGAGACCGAGGCAGAGGTCCCCGCTGGGGTTGGGGCTGGTGGCTACAGATCCTGGGATTTGGGCTGGGATTGGAGGGGTGGGATCTGATGGGATCCATGGGGTGGGATATCAGGATCCAAAGGGTGGGATATCAGGATCCAAGGCATGAGATCTGGTGGGATCCAAGGGATGGGACCTGATGGGATCCAAGAGGTGGGATCTAATGGGATCCAAGGGACTGGATATCAGGATCAAAGGGATAGGAGCAAAGGGGTGGGATGGGATGGGATGGGATGGGATGGGATCCATGGGATGGGATGGGATCCATGGGATGGGATCCATGGGATGGGATGGGATCAAGGGGATGGAATATTGGGATCAAAGGGGTGGGATCTGATGGGATCCAAGGGAATGGGGAAAACTGGCTCTGGAATGGGGACAGGACCCTCCCAATGGCATCCTGGGGGTTTCCCAGCCTCAGGATTTTGCAAACCATTCCCAATTCCCTCCTTTTTTTGGGGAAAATCCACCTGAGCCAGATCCCTCCCGGGACTGGGGGGCTGAGGGTGCAAACCTCAGGACTTGTCCCACCTCAGGATTTCACAAACCGTCCCAAATTGTCTCCTAATTTTCTTCCCCCTCCGTTATCCCGGGACCTTTCCTACCTCGGGATTTTGCAAACCATCCCAAATTTTCTCCTAATTTTCTTCCCCCTCCATTATCCCAGGACTTTTCCCACCTTGGGATTTGGCAAACTATTTTCAATTCCCCCCGATTTTTCCGGCACCGGATCCCTCCCGGTGCCTCCACCACCGTGCCGCCTCCTCTCCCCCATCCCGACCCGGGTTTTTCCCGTTTTTCTCCCCGGTTCTCCCGG
Organism: Acanthornis magna; assembly: GCA_036785705.1. NCBI lineage: Eukaryota > Metazoa > Chordata > Aves > Passeriformes > Acanthizidae > Acanthornis > Acanthornis magna. Next base: position 49,106 of record JAWUZG010000463.1, on the reverse strand, counting down.
GATTTCCCGCACCTCCCGGAGCTCCTTGGCCACCTCCTTGAGCTCCTGCAGGATGCCCTCGAGCTGCCCGATCACCGTCCGCATGCGGCCGCGGATGCGCTCCCGCTCGCCCTCGCTCCGCCCGCTGCTGCAGTCGCTGCTGCCGCTGCTGCCGGGCCGCTCCTCCCGGGGCCGGGGCCGCTCCTCCTCCCGGCGCTTCCGCTCGTCCCGGGGGCTCCGCGAGTCCATCGTTTGTTCCCTAGGATCCCGGGAATCGCGGCGCGGTGTCCATGGCGCTGCTCCCCGCCCGGCCCGCTCCGCGCAGCTCCTGCGGCGCGGGGAGCTCTCACCATCTTAACGCTGCCCGGGCAGGGAGTGCCGCCGGAGCTGCCCGGAGGGACCGGGACCGGGACCGGGGTCGGTGCTTCCCGGTGAGGGAGTTCCGGTGGAGCTGCCCGGGGGGACCGGGACCGGGACCGGGGTCGGTGCTTCCCAGTGAGGGAATTCCGGTGGAGCTGCCGGGAGGGATCGAGGTCGGGGTCGGGATCGGCGTTTCCCAATGAGGGAATTCCGGTGGAGCCGCCCGGAGGGACCGGGACAGGGATCGGGATCGGGATCGGGATCGGCGTTTCCCAATGAGGGAATTCCGGTGGAGCCGCCCGGAGGGACCGGGACCGGGATCGGGATCGGCGTTTCCCAGTCAGGGAATTCCGGTGGAGCTGCCCGGAGAGATCAGGATCGGCTCCTCCCCGCGGGATCGGGATGGGCTCTTCCCGGTGAGGGAATTCAAGTAGAGCTGCCCGGGGGGATCGGGGTCGGCTCTTCCCGGCGGGATCGGCGTTTCCCGGTGAGGGAATTCCAGTGGAGCTTCCCGGCGGGATCGGGATCGGCTCTTCCCGGCCAGGCAATTCCGGTAGCGGGATGGGCTCCGGGGCGGGGAGCACCGGGCGGAGGTGGCGGCTCAGTTGGTGGCCGTGAGGTGACAGCAGCACGAGGAGGAGGAGGAGAGGCTCGGGTTTTTCAGGAGCAGCGGTTCCCAGGAGTGGCGTTCCGCGGATTCCGGCGCGACGGGGACGCGCGGCTCGGTGTCCCCGCGGAGGGCACGCTGCTCGGCTCGGTGTCCCGTCACGGCGGCTCCTCGGCCTGCGGCGGTGTCCGGCTGTCCTGGGGACAATCGGGACAGGGTCCCCTCCTGCAGGGACGGGGGGACGAGTGAGGAGAAGGGACACGGAGCCATCCGGGAAAAGCTTTGAGAAGGGGCGCGGAGAGCTCGGGGTGCAGCGCGGGAACGGCGCTGTCACCGCCCTTTGTCACCTCCCTTGTCCCCCAGCCCGGGCTGGGCCTGGGCACGGGGGGCTCGCGGGGCCGGAGGGAGGGACAGAGCGACACGGGGGGGGGACAGAGGCACACGGGGAGGGACAGAGGGACACGGGGAGGGACACAAGAAGGGACACGGGGACACGCCGAGGGACACGCCGAGGGACACGGGGACATCCCGACGGACACGCCGAGGGACACGCCGAGGGACACGGGGACACGCCGGGGGACACGCCGAGGGACACGCCGAGGGACACGGGGACACCCCGAGGGACACGCCGAGGGACACCCAGAGGGACACAGGGACACCCCGAGGGACACGCCGAGGGACACGGGGACACGCCGGGGGACACGCCGAGGGACACGGGGACACGCCGGGGGACACGCCGGGGGACACGCCGAGGGACACGGGGACACCCCGAGGGACACGCCGAGGGACACCCAGAGGGACACAGGGACACCCCGAGGGACACGCCGAGGGACACGGGGACACGCCGGCCGCCCCAGGGCTCACCACTGCTCTCCGGCCGCTCCCGGCTCCGCTCGCGGCCCTTCCCGGTCCTTCCCTTTCCCGCGGCGCTTCCGCTGCTTCCTCCCCTCCTCCTCCTCCTCCCTCAGGGCTCCTCCGCCGCGACCGCGACCGCGACCCGGACCGGGACCGGGGCCGCTCTGCTCCGGTGCCTGTGCCGGGGGGACACATTACGGGGGGGACAGACACCCTATGGGGACAGACACCGTATGGGGACAGACACCCTATGGGGACAGACACCTTAGGGGGACAGACACCTTAGGGGGACAGACACCTTAGGGGACAGACACCCTATGGGGACAGACACCTTATGGGGACACACACCTTAGGGGGACAGACACCCTATGGGGACAGACACCTTATGGGGACAGACACCTTAGGGGGACAGACACCTTAGGGGACAGACACCCTATGGGGACAGACACCCTATGGGGACAGACACCCTATGGGGACACACACCGTATGGGGACAGACACCCTATGGGGACACACACCGTATGGGGACAGACACCCTATGGGGACAGACACCTTATGGGGACAGACACCTTAGGGGGACAGACACCCTATGGGGACACACACCGTATGGGGACAGACACCCTATGGGGACAGACACCTTATGGGGACAGACACCCTATGGGGACACACACCTTAGGGGGACAGACACCTTAGGGGGACAGACACCCTATGGGGACAGACACCTTATGGGGACAGACACCCTATGGGGACACACACCTTAGGGGGACAGACACCCTATGGGGACACACACTGTATGGGGACACACACCTTATGGGAACAGACACCTTCCCGGCGGGGACACACACGGTACCGGCGGTGACACGCACGCTACCGGAGGTGACAGCCGCTCCCTCCCCCTCTCCCGGAGCCCTTCCCCCTCCTCCCCCTCCCGCAGCGCCGCAAATCCCGGCCCCGCCTCGGCCGCGGCGGGGGGAGAGCCCCCGGTGCCCCCGGATGGCCCCCCGGGAACGGCAACGGGAACGGGAACGGGAACGGCGCGGGGGGAGCGAGCCGGGCTGGGGGCTCGGGAGGGGCGCGAGTGTGTCCCCGGTACCGATATCCCCGAACCCGGTACCGCCATCCCCAGCCCGGTACCGCCATCCCCAGCCCGGTACCGCCATCCCCAGCCCGGTACCGATATCCCCGAACCCGGTACCGCCATCCCCAGCCCGGTACCGCCATCCCCAGCCCGGTACCGATATCCCCGAACCCGGTACCGCCATCCCCAGCCCGGTACCGCCATCCCCAGCCCGGTACCGATATCCCCGAACCCGGTACCGATATCCCCGAACCCGGTACCGCCATCCCCAGCCCGGTACCGATATCCCCGAACCCGGTACCGCCATCCCCAGCCCGGTACCGCCATCCCCAGCCCGGTACCGATATCCCCAGCCCGGTACCGGCATCCCCAGCCCGGTACCGCCATCCCCAGCCCGGTACCGCCATCCCCAGCCCGGTACCGATATCCCCGAACCCGGTACCGCCAACCCCAGCCCGGTACCGATATCCTCAGCCCGGTACCGCCAACCCCAGCCCGGTACCGATATCCCCGGACCCGGTACTGCCATCCGCCGCCCGGTACCGATATCCCCGAACCCGGTACTGCCATCCCCAGCCCGTTACCGATATCCCCGAACCCGGTACCGCCATCCCCAGCCCGGTACCGATATCCCCGAACCCGGTACTGCCATCCCCAGCCCGGTACCGCCATCCCCAGCCCGGTACCGATATCCCCGAACCCGGTACCGATATCCCCGAACCCGGTACCGCCATCCCCAGCCCGGTACCGATATCCCCGAACCCGGTACTGCCATCCCCAGCCCGGTACCGCCATCCCCAGCCCGGTACCGCCATCCCCAGCCCGGTACCGATATCCCCAGCCGGGTACCGATATCCCCGAACCCGGTACCGCCATCCCCAGCCCGGTACCGCCATCCCCAGCCCGGTACCGCCATCCCCAGCCCGGTACCGATATCCCCAGCCCGGTACCGATATCCCCAGCCCGGTACTGCCATCCCCAGCCCGGTACCGATATCCCCAGCCCGGTACCGATATCCCCGAACCCGGTACCGCCATCCCCAGCCCGGTACCGCCATCCCCAGCCCGGTACCGATATCCCCGAACCCGGTACCGCCATCCCCAGCCCGGTACCGCCATCCCCAGCCCGGTACCGATATCCCCAGCCCGGTACCATCCCCAGCCCGGTACCGCTATCCCCAGCCCGGTACTGCCATCCTCAGCCCCTGTGCCCGAATCCTCCATTCCCGGTTCCCACGTCTTCCAGCCCCGCCGCTCTTATTCTCCGTTCCCGGTTCCCGAATCCTCCATTCCCGGCGCTCGGATCCTCCATCCCCGGTTCCTGCATCCTCCGTTCCCTCTCCCCGAATCCCCCATTCCCGCTCCCCGAATCCCCCAGCCCCTCTCCCCGGAGCCTCCGGCCCCTCTCCCCGCCTGCCCCTCCGTCTGTCCCCGGAGCCCTCATCCTCCATCCCCGCCGCTCTCATCTTCCATCCCCGGAGTCCCAATCCTCCACCCCCATCCCTGGATCCTCCATCCGCGAATCCTCCATCCCTGAATCCTCCATCCCATATCCCTGTACTCTCCATTCCGAAATCCTCCATCCCATATCCCTGAATCCTCCATCCCCGAATCCTCCATCCCCGAATCCTCCATCCCATATCCCCGTGCCCTCCATCCCCGGAACCCCCACCCCAATCCCCCTGCCCTCCATCCCCTCTCCCGCCCCTCCCGGCCCTGTCCCCTCTCGCCGTGTCCCCTCCCCGGGACCCCCGGGACGCCCCGGCGGCGCTGCGGGCTGGGCTGGGCCGGGCCGGGCTCTCCCCGCTCCCCGGGACGCACCGGGGCCTCCCCGCCTTCCCCGCACCCCTTTCCCGGAGCCCCCCGGACGCACCGGGGCCTCCCCCCGTTCCCGCACCCCTCTCCCGGTGCCCCCCGACGCACCGGCGGCGCTGCGGGCTCGGCTCGGCGCTCCCCGCGGGCTCCGGGCGGGCGGAGCGGGCCCCGGGCAGGGCCATGAGCGGCGGAGGGGCCCGGCCCGGCCCCGCTCCGGCCGCTGCCTCCCCGCGCTCCGGCACGGCCGCGCTCCGCCGCCGCCGCTGCTGTGTCACCGGAGGGGCCGGGCCTGGCCGGGAGGGGCGAATTAAAGGCGCCGGGAGCCGGGAACGGAGCAGGGATGGAGCGGGGATGGAGCGGGAAGGGAGCGGGGATGGAGCGGGAACGGAGCGGGGATGGAGCGGGGATGGAGCGGGAACGGAGCGGGAACGGAGCGGGGATGGAGCGGGGATGGAGCGGGAAGGGAGCGGGGATGGAGCGGGGATGGAGCGGGGATGGAGCGGGGATGGAGAGAGGGAATGGAGCGGGGATGGAGAGAGGGAATGGAGAGAAGGAATGGAGCGGGGATGGAGCGGGGATGGAGCGGGAACGGAGCGGGGATGGAGAGAGGGAATGGAGCGGGGATGGAGCGGGGATGGAGCGGGGATGGAGAGAGGGAATGGAGCGGGGATGGAGAGAGGGAATGGAGAGAAGGAATGGAGCGGGAACGGAGCGGGAACGGAGAGAGGGAATGGAGAGAGGGAATGGAGAGGGAATGGAGCGGGGATGGAGCGGGGATGGAGGGGGGATGGAGCGGGGATGGAGCGGGAATGGAGAGAGGGAATGGAGCGGGGATGGAGAGAGGGAATGGAGAGAGGGGATGGAGAGGGAATGGAGAGGGAATTCTGGCAGATAAAATGCTCCAGGAAATGCTCCGTGTCGGTGAAGTTCCCAAAAAATCTTTGCTGGGAGATTACCGAAGAGTCATGATGTCCCTGCCAGGATTCCCAAAACTTCTGGGATCCACCTGCAACCCCAAATCCTTGGAATGGCGCCTGGAGGGTGCGGAATGCTGGGATTTCATTGGAAAAATCGGGAAAAGCTCATCCTTGGAGAATCCGAGCTCATCCTTTGCTCCCATTCCCATTTTCCTTCCCGTTTCTGCCATTCCCGCCCATTCCCAGGGGGAGGAAAACTGGGAATTACTGGGAATTATCCAACGGGAAATTTTCCAAAATTTCCCCAAAATTCTCCTCAAAAACTTCAGGAATTCTCTTTTCCCGGCAGGGAATTTCCCCCATGCTTTTCCGAGGTCCTCCGGGATTAGCTGGGATCACTCCTGAGCTTTTCCCATTTATTCCCGATTCCTTCGGGAAAAAAATTCTGATTATTTTGATGGAACGCTGGCAGGTTTTCCACCTCTTTCCCCATTCCCACTTTTCCTGAGGGATGGGAGAACATGGGAATGTGGGCCAGGGAAAAACCCCGGAAAAACCCGCGGAGAAAAGCGGGAAAAAGCCGGGAAGGAGAACGGGAATAATTCCGGGAAAAGCCTCGTGGGGAGAATATTCCCAAAAATCCATTTTTTCCCGATTTTTCATGGCCTTTCCCAAATCCCATGGGATTCCCCCATTAGATCAGCCTTTTCCCGGATGGATCCAGGCTAAAGGAATTCTGGGAATCGGATTTAATCCTTGAGATATTCCCAAATTCTGAGAAGGAGGGAATTCACCTCAGGGCCGCGGGGAATCCAAATCCTGGGAATCTTCACCAAAAACCTGGAATTTCGAGGGGAAACCATCCAGGATTGGGCTTTTTTTCGGGAGCTGAAGCTGGAAAATCCCGAAGAGCCCAAATCCCGAATTCCCGGCGTCCAGAGCATCCCAGAATTCCTAGCACCTGGAAGCAAATTTATCCCAAAATCCCCATCCCGAATGGATCAAATTCCTTCGGAATTCCTCAAAATCTCTCCCGGAATTCTCCCGGCGGCCAAAACTTTTCCTGAGAATTTTCATTCCTTCCTCCTTTTTTTTTAATTCCTGCCTGGATGCGGGAAAAGCCCAATTAGGGATAATTAAGGAATGAAGGGATTAATCCGATCCCAAATCCATCCCAATCCTGGAATTCCAGGACAGCGGTGGGGATCCCAAATCCATCCCAATCTCGGAGCCAGAGTGGAGGGAAAGAAAAAAAGAGGGAAAAAACATTAAAAAATGAAAAAAAATTGGGGAAACAAAGTGGGGGAAAAGGAAAAATGGGAAAAAGGGAGAAGTGGGAAAAGGGGGAAAATGGGAAATGGGAAAAACGGGATAAAGGGAAAAGTTTTCCCATTTTTGCATTGAAAAAGGGATCGGGATGAGCTTTTCCAGCTCTGGACAAAAAGGAAGAAAATCCCCCCTGGAATTCCCTGGGAAGGGATTTTTGGGATCTGGGAAGCGTCTCCAGGAACATTCCATCTTTTCCCCTTTTCCGGGAATTTGGGGACAGATCCCAAACCGGGAATTATCCCGGATTTTGGGGAAGGGCTTGGGATAGAGGGAAATTCCCGAGGGATGGAGGAGAAGGAAAAGATTCTCAGGAATTCCCCAGGAATTTCTCCTCCTTGGAGCAGGAAAATTCCCAGAAATCCCAGAATTTCTATCCTTCCGCGATTCGCTTTTCGCGGGAATTCCTTCGGGAAAAGGCGGGATATTCCGTAATTCCCGCCGGGAACGCTGAGATGGCGGAGAGTCCCGAATTCCCGGCGGGAATTCCTGGCGGGAATTCGGGGAGGTTCCCCGGGAATTCATGGATTGCCGGAGATTCCCAAAGCTCTCCGATCCCGATAGATCCCGATAGATCCCGATAGATCCCGATCCCAAAATTCCCTTTTTTCCCCCGGGATTGTCCCTCCCGCGCGGGCTCTTGGCGCCCCCTGGCGGCGACGACACCGCGGGGACAGCGGCGATTCCCGGGATCGGGAATTTGGGATTAATTGCGATTAATTGGGATTAATTGGGATTATCGGGGATTATTTGGGACCTGTCCCCAATGCCACTCCTCGTGTCTGTGTCCCTGCTCCGCCTATGGGGATTATTTGGGATCTGGGATCTGGGATTTGGGGTTTGGGATTTGGGGTTTGGGATTTTGGGTTTGGGATTTGGGATCTGTCCCTATTCTCACACTCCGTGTCCCTGTCCCTGCTCCGCCCATGGGAATTATTTGGGATTTTGGATTTCAGATTTGGGATTTGGGACCTGTCCCCATTATCACCCTGCACGTCCCTGTCCCTGCTCTGCCCATGGAAATTATTTGGGATTTGCGGTTTTTTTTGGGATTTGGGATTTGGCATTTGGGATTTAGGATCTGGGATTTTGGATTTCAGGTTTGGGATTTGGGATCTGTCCCCATTGTCACACTCCATGTCCCTTTCCCTGCTCCGCCCATGGAAATTATTTTGGATTTGGGTTTATTTGGGATTTGGGATTTGGGATTTCAGATTTGGGATTTCAGATTTGGGATTTGGGACCTGTCCCCATTGTCACCCCGCGCGTCCCTGCCCCTGCTCCTCCCATGGGAATTATTTGGGATCTGCATTCATTTGGGATTTGGGGTTTGGGATTTGGGACCTGTCCCCATTGTCATCCCCCTGTCCCCAGTGCCACCTCCTGTGTCCCTGTGCCTGCTCCAGCCGTGGGGATTTGGGATTATTTGGGATTGGGGAATTCCCTCCTCGGATCCCACTTTTTATTCCATATTCCCAAAATAAAGAGTTTCCAGCCCATTTCCGGTTTAATTTCGGGAGTTTTCCGCCGGATCCACTGTAATTTGGGATTTAATATCGGGGGGAAAATCCCAAACGGACCCGAAGAGGCAAAATCTGGGAGAAAATCACATTTTTGGGGCACGGTTCCCTTTGGGAATCTTTGGAGAGGGAAATCAGGAGGTGGTGGGAATTTTGGGGTAAAAAGCGATCCTCAACAAAAGTTTAAAAGAAGTGGGGAAAAAGTGAAAATTCCCCTTTTTGTCCCAACTGGAGGCACTTCCGGCTGATTCCCGAATTCAGGAAGTGCTTCCCAGGGCCGAATCCCGTGGAATTCCCCCCAAATTTTGTCATTTCAGGGTTAAAAAAGTGGGGAAAGTGAAAATTCCGGTTTTTATCCCAACTGGAGGCACTACCTGCCGATTCCCGAATTCCGGATCCCGTCTGGAAGAGCTTCCCGGGAGCGAAATTTCCGAATTCCACCCAAATTTTGGGATCTGAATCCCTCCCGTGTCCCCCCCGTGATCCCCGAGGAGTGCCGGGCAGGAGGGGAAAAGGAAAAGGAGAAAAAGGAAGAAAAGGAGAAAAAGGAAAAAGGAGGAGGGGAAGGGAAAAGGGAAGGAAAAGGAGGAGGAAAAGGACAAAGAGGAGGAAAAGAAAAGGAGGAGAAACACGAGAAGGAAAAAAGGAGAAGGAGGAGGAAAAACAGGAGGAGGAGAAGGAGGAAAAAGAGAAGAAAAAGGACAAAAAGTACGAAAATGACAAAAAGGAGGAAAAGGAGGAGGAGGAGGAGGAAAAGGAGGAAAAGCAAAAAAAGGAGGAAAAGGAGGAAAAGAAGGAAAAGGAGGAGTAGGAGGAAAAGGAAAGGAGAATGAAAAGGAGAAAAAAGAGGAGGAGGAAAAGGAGGAAAAGCAGAAAAAGGAGGAAAAGGAGGAAAAGGAGGAGGAGGAGAGGGAGAAGGAGGAGGGGAAGGAAAAGGAGAGAGAGGAGGAAAAGGAGGAGGAGCAGGGGGAGGAGGAACAGGAGGAGGGGAAGAAGAAGAGGGGAAAAGAGGAGGAGGATAAGGCGGAGGAGGAGAAAGAGGAGGAGAAGGAGGAAAAGGAGGAGGAAAAGGAGGAACAGGAGGAAAAAAGTAGAAACAGGAGGAGGAGAAGCAGGAAAAGGAGGAAAAGGAGGAGGAAGAGAAGGAAAAGGAGGAGGGGGAGCAGGAGGAGGACTCGGAGGCGCCGCCGCCGCGCTCGGAGCGGCCCCGGAGCGGCCCCGGAGCGGCCCCGGAGCGGCCCCGATGGCCCCGCGGGCGCTGTGGCCGCGCTGCGCGCTCTGGGCCGGGGCCGTGCTGCTGGCGGCGGCGCAGGAGCCCTGGCGGCAGCTGATCCAGTGGGAGAACAACGGGCGGCTCTACAGCCTCCTCAACAGCGGCGCCGAGTTCGTGCCCGCCGGGCAGGAGCGGCCCGCGGGCAGCCGCCTGTGGCTGGCGGGCACCGGAGCGGCCACCGCGGCGGGGACGGTGCGGGGACAGGCGCGACACCCCTTCGGCTTCGGCCAGGTGCCGCCCGACTGGCGGGACGGCCCGCTCGGCGACGGCGCGGCGGGGGGACAGCGGCGACACCCCGGAGCCGCGGCGGGGGGACAGCGGCGGCAGCCGGCGGTGACGGGGGGACAGCGGCGACAAGCGGGGGTGGCGCTGGCGACGGGAGTGGGACAGCGGCGACAGTCGGCCAACTCCGCCGGCGCGTCCCCGGGGGTGGCCGTGTCCTCGTCGTTCGCGTTCGCGGCCGCGGGGTCGCCGCCGTTGGTGGCCCCGCACGGGGAGCGCTACCTCGGTGTCCCCTACGAGGGCTCCCGCGGCTCGGCGGTGGCCGGCGCGGGGCTGGCACCGCTCGGTGTCCCCTACGAGGGCTCCCGCGGCTCGGCCGTGGCCGGCGCGGGGGTGGCGGTGCCGTTGCAGCCCCACCCCGAGGAGCGCGCTCCGTACGCGGCGCTGCCGTTCGCGGCGCTGGACGGGCTGGACCGGAGGTATTCGCACAGTTTGTACCACGACAACACCGCCGCGGCGCCCGACGGCGAGCCCGAGCCCCAGGCCGGGGCGGCGTCCCTGGAGAACCTGCAGCTCGGGCTGGGCTTCGGGGCGCAGCTCCCGCCCTACGAGCAGCAGCCGCCCTACGGCATCCCCCAGCCGCCCTACGGCATCCCCAATGCCAACCCCAACCCCGAGGCCTTCGTGCCCGCCCGGAGCCCCGAGATCCTTCAGGCCGTGCCCGACGGCCAAGGCCGGCTCAGCGTGGGGAGCGTCTACAGGCCCAGCCATGGGGCGCGGGGTGAGTTTGGGGTTCGGGGTTGGGGTTTGGGGTGTTTCGGGTGCCGGGATTCGCTCTGCATCTCTGTCTGGAGCCACCGCGCTCCGGGGGTGGCCCAGCGCTGTGGGGTCAGCGCGGAGACCCCGGGGATTTTGGGAATGATGGGTGAGCAGAAAGGGGAGGGAAGGAGCGGGGCTTGGTGTGGGGTCTGGGACTGGGATGGGGCTGTACCGTGTGCCAGGTAATCCCACATTTGTGGGATGGGATCTGTGCCATGTCCGGGATCGTTCCTGGGGTCTGTCCCAGGTCACTCCTGGGGTCTGTCCCAGGGCTTCCCATCATTGTGGGATGGGATTGTGCTGTGTCCAGTATCGTTCCTGGGGTCTGTCCCACGTCATCCCAAATTTGTGGGATGGATCTGTGCCGTGTCCCAGGTAATCCCAAACTTGTGGGATGGGTCTGTGCCATGTCCGGGATAATTTCTTGGGTCTGTCCCAGGGCATCCCAGACTTGTGGGATAGGACAGGGCTGGATCCCGATCATCCCACATCCACGGGATGTCCATTGGGGTCACAGCGGGATGGGGCAGGGCTGGATCCCAGTCATCCTGGATCCATGGGGTGATTGGGATGGGACTGGGCTGGATCCTGGCTCCATTCCCAACAGATCCATGGGGTGTCCGTTGGGGTCACAGCAGGATGGGGCAGGGCTGGATCCTGACCATTCCAGATCCATGGGGTATCCATGGAATGGGGTCACACTAGGATAGGGATGGGCTGGATCCCGGTCATTCTGGATCCATGGGGTATCCTCTGGGGTCACACCGGGATGGGGCAGGACCGGATCCCAGCTCCATTCCCGAACAGATCCAGGGGGTGTCCATGGAATGGGGTCACACCGGCATGGGGCAGGGCTGGATCCCGGTCCATCCCACATCCATGAGGTGTTTGGGATGGGACAGGGTTGGATTCCGGTCATCCCAGATCCGTGGGGTGTCCATTGGAGTCACAGCGGGATGGGACAGGGCTGGATCCCCAACCCTGATCCCGTGAAATCCCGCAGATTTCCCTGAGCTTTTCCAAGCGTTTTGCCCCCGGGAATCCCATCCCCGCCCGACCCCGTGACCCCTGCAGCGCCATCCCTGTTTTCTGGGAAAAGCCCATCTCGGGGGATTTTTTGGGAAGGGCCGATCCCAGCCCTGCCTGTGGCGTGCGAGGGAACAAACACGGACAGGGCGGGAACACTACGAGGGAAAATTTGGGAATGGGGTTTTTAGGGAGAGGATCGCTCCGGAAAATCTGGGAATCGGATTTTTAGGGACAGGATCACTCCGGAAAAACCGGGAATGGGCTGAGGGATGTGAGGGATTCAGGGATGAGGGACGCAGGGATCGGGAATGCCGGAAAGGCTCCGGAGCTGCCCCGACAATGACCCGGAGCGGCCGCGGGAAGAGGGAAAAATTCTGGAAAGATTCGTGCCAAATTCCTGCCGTGTCCTTCCGGGATCCCTGGAAGCAGACAGGGGATCTGCCAGGGAATTCGGGACACACAATTCCCGATTTTTCCCCAGATAAATTTAAAGGGAACTGAGCTCATCCCAGGGAATTCAGGAGACCCAATTCCTGATTTTTTTCCTGGAAAAATTTGCAGGGAATCCAGCTCATCCCAGGGCATTTGGGTCACCCTATTCCCTCCCACTTCCCAATTTTTTCCTGGATAAATTTAAAGGGAATCCAGCTCATCCCAGGGAATTTGAGAGATCCAATTCCCGATATTTTCCCAGAAAAATTTGCAGGGAACCGAGCTCATCCCGTGAAATCCCAGGAATGGCCTCTCTTTGGGTCACCTGCGGTGTTTTGGGAATGCTGTCACCTCCCGGGGGAATTTAATTGGAGCAAATCGTTCCCCAAGCCAGATCCGGAATTAATTGCGGATTATTAATTATTAATTACGAGGCCCGGGCTCCTCGGGAGCCTCCTAATCCCGCTCGGATCCAGCAGGAATGCGCGGCATTCCCGGCCCCCGGCCGGGGGTTAATGAGGGACCCCGATCCTCCGGTCTGATCCCGGAATTCTTGGGGTTTCCGTGGGAATGGGGACGGGCTTGGGCTCCCGCCGTTCCCGGAGCGCTGTGGGGAAATCTGGAGAGAGGGGTGGGAAAGGATCCGGTCTGAGCCGGAGGGGGAGAGGGAAGGGGGGCTGGATCCTAAAAGGCTTCCCGACCCTGATCCCAACCCCGATCCCATCTCCAGAGGTTCCTGACCCCGATCCCAACCCCGATCCCCTCTCCAGGAGCTCCTCACCCCAATCCCATCTCCAGGGCTTCCTGACCCCGATCCCAACCCCGATCCCATCTCCAGGGGTTCCTCATCCCAGTCTCAACACAGATCCCATTTCTGGAGGTTTCCCCACCCCAATCCCATCTCCAGAGGTTCCTCACCCCGATCCTAACCCAGATCCTAGTTCCAGGGGTTTTCTCACCCCAATCCTAATCCCAATCCCGTCTCCAGGGCCTTCCCCCATCCTGATCCCAACCCCGATCCCAACTCCGATCCCATCTCCAGGAGGGTTTTTCCCCCGACCACACGGATTGGGTCACCTAGGGTCGGTTTTGGAAGGGAAGCGGATTTTGGGAATTCCATGGGGTGGCAGGAATTTGGGTCCCATTAAACCGGACGGGCCAGGAGGTGTTGGGATTCCCGGGAAAGCCTCCCTTTGGCGGGTTGGGATTCGGGATTGGGAAGATCCCGGGGGTTCGGCAGGCCCGGGATTCTGTGGGGGATGGGGATAGGGGTGGGAATGGGGTGGGATGGGATTGGGATTGGGATGGGATGGGATCCATGGGATTCATGGGATGGGATGGGATAGGATGGGATTGGGATGAAGGGATAAATCCAGAGGCTCTGGGGGAGGAATTCTGCAGGGATGGGATGGGATTGGATGGGATGGGATGGATTGGGATGGATTGGGATGGGATCCATGGGATGGGATGGGATGGAATCCATGGGATGGATTGGGATGGATTGGGATGGGATGGGATCCATGGGATGGGATGGGGTGGGATGGGATGGGATGGGGTGGGATGGGATGGGATGGGATGGATTGGGATGGGATGGGATCCATGGGATGGGATGGGATGGGATGGGATGGGATGGGATGGATTGGGATGAAGGATGAAGGGATCAATCCAGAAATTCTGGAGAAGGAATTCTGCAGGCTTGGGATGGGATTGGGATGGATTGGGATGAGGGATGGGATGGGATTGGGATGGAAGGGATTGGGATGAAGGGGTCAATCCAGAGGTTCTCAAGGAGGAGTTCTGCAGGAATGGGATGGTTTTGGGATGGATTTGGATTGGGATGAAGGGATGAATCCCGAGGCTCCGGAGGAGGAATTCTGCAGGAACGGGATTGGGATGGGATGGGATTCGGGAATGCCGGGTCCCCATCCCCGTTCCCTGGCTCCCAGTCCTACCATTCCCATTTCCCCAGGCCCCGGCAGGGAATGCCGCCCGCTATTTTCCCGCTGATCCCGGCCTGCCCGCACGAGCAGGGATTCGTTATCCCGATTTGCCCCGGGAACGGACGGAAATGTGCTCTGGCAGCTCCCGGGGCGGCCGAGGGGCCGGGTGGGAAACCCGAACCTTCTCCCGCTGGGATTGTCCCCATTTTCGGGAAGCGAGAATCCCCCCTGGGATTTGGGGTGGGATGGGGACACTCGGGGCGCCGCGGGGACAATTCCCAGGATCCCGATGACGCCGGAGGTGGTTTGACCCCAAAGCCGGGCGTGCGACCCTACAAAAACAACGGGGCCATCCCAGGGCAAAATCCAGCGGGAAAGGGAAAATCCAAGTCCCATAAAACTCCTGGCTGGTCCCGGAGTCGGATTTCACTCTGGAGCTTCCAAGAATTCCTTAAATACAACACCGGGGAGGGAAAAGGTTTATAAGGGATGGAAAAATGTTCCCTCGGCTGGCCCGGGGTCGTTTTCCGTGGGGTTTTTTATTTCCTAATCTTTTCCATTTGGGATTTTTTGGTTAGGGGGTTTTGAAGGGAGTGGGGAGGCGTTTTTCCGAGTTTATTTTTCGGGGTCCCGGCGGGAATTACATCAGCGGCGATGAGCAGGGAATGGGGCAGGAAATGAGCTCCAAAGGAATGACGTGATCCCTCCGGGGAAGGCGGGAAACAAGGAGGCATTGTTCTCCTTTCCAGGGAAAAACGGGGAAATGGGGAAAAATGGGAAAAAAGGGGGGGGATGGGGGAAGGGGGTGGGGGAGAGGGGAGATCGGGGGGTGGGAATGGGAATGGGATGGGGATGGGAATGGGAAGGGGAATGGGATGGGGATGAAGTTTATGGGAATGAGATGGGGTGGGGATTATGGGAATGGGATGAAGTTTATGGGAATGGGATGGGGATTATGGGAATGGAAATGGGAATGGGGATGGGAAGGGGAATGGGACGGGACGGGACGGGACGGGACGGGACGGGACGGGATGGGATGGGATGGGATGGGATGGGATGGGATGGGATGGGATGAAGTTTATGGGAATGAGATGGGGATGGGGATTATGGGAATGGGATGGGGTGGGAATGGGAATGGGATGGGAATGGGGCGGGGATGGGATAGGGATGGGATGAAGTTTATGGGAATGGGACGGGGATTATGGGAATGGAAATGGGAATAGGATGGGATGGGATCCATGGGATGGGATCCATGGAATGGGGATAAGGAATGGGATGAAGTTTATAGGAATGTGATGGGGATGCTGATCATGGGATGGGATGGGAATGGGATGGGGATAAGGAATGGGATGAAATTTATGGGAATGAGATGGGGATGGAGATTATGGGAATAGGAACAAGGATAAGGATGGGGATGAAGTTTATAGGGATGGGAATGGGATGGGGATTATGGGAATGGGAATGGGGATGGGAATGGGATAGGATGGGATGGGGTGGGATGGGGTGGGATGGCAATAAGGAATGGGATGAAGTTTATAGGAATGGGATGGGGATGCCAATCATGGGAATGGGATGGGAATGGGTATGGGGATGGGGATGGGGTTGAAATTTATGGGAATGGGATGGGATGAGGATTATAGGAATGGGATAGGAATGGGGATGGGGCTGAAGCTCGGGGTGGGGACAGGGACAGGGATGAGGACAGGAGTAAGGATGGGGACAGGCACGGGACAGGCTGGTCCCATGGAGAAGGGAAACTGAGGCACGGGGAGTGTCCCCCATCCCGACCCTTCCCGAGGGGACATTCCAGGACAATTCCTGGCCTGCAGGAGCAGCCTTTGGGAAGGGGCGCAGTGGAAGGGGGGATTTCATGGGATGAGCTCGATTCCCTGCAAATTTATCAGGGAAAAATCAGGAACTGGGCATCCCGAATTCCTTGGGATGAGCTCAGTTCTCTTTAAATTTATCAGGGAAAAATCAGGAATTGGGCGTCCAGAATTCCCTGGGTGGGGGGGGGTGGAATTCCAGCCCCATAAATTTGGGATAAATGGGGCAGCTCTGTGTGTCCCTGTCACTCCAAACCTGGGGAATTTGGGTGGGAATGTGGAATTTAAGGAAAGGAGGGATAATGGCAGGGATAACCTCACTTTCCCTCAGTTTTGGGGTGAAGAACAGGGAATAGGGCTGGAAATCGGGATTTTCCCGTTCTGGGGATTGTCACCCACCTGTCCCAGGGAGGGGGGACCCCAAACCCATCCCGGGATTCGGGAATCGCCTCCAGGAGCGATCCCGCTGTTGGAAAATGGAGGATTTGGGATTTGCCGGGGCCGGGGTGGGGGGAGGATTTTCCATCTGGAAATTGGGAAAACCTGGCGGGGGCGGGGACACCGAACTGCCCCGTGGGAGGAGGAGCCGCGACCCCAACCCCTGACCCCAGGGGATGGCCCTGTCCCCAAGGGATGTCCCTGTGCTCGGTCAGGGATCCTGTGTCCCCAGTCCCTGTCCCCAGGGGATGTTCCTTTGCTCGATCCGGGATCCTGTCCCCAACCCCTGACCCCAGGGGATGGCCCTGTCCCCAAGGGATGGCCCTGTCCCCAGGGGATGGCCCTGTCCCCAAGGGATGTCCCAGTGCTCGGTCAGGGATCCTGTGTCCCCAGTCCCTGTCCCCAGGGGATGTTCCTTTGCTCGATCCGGGATCCTGTCCCCAGTCCCTGTCCCCAGGGGATATCCCTGTCCCCAAGGGATGTCCCTGTGCTTGATCTGGGATCCTGTGTCCCCAGTCCCTGTCCCCAGGGGATGTCCCCGTGGTCAGCCCTGGATCCCAAATGTGTTCAGGCCTCCCGGAGCTGTGTCCTCAATCCTTGTCCCGATAGGATGTCCCTGTGCTCGATCCTGTGTCCCCAGTCCATGTCCCCAAGGGATGTCCCTGTCCCCATGGGATGGCCCTGTCCTCAAGGATGTCCCTGTGCCCGGTCCCAAATCCCCAGTGTGTCCAGACCTGCAGGATCCCTGAACCCAATCCCTGTCCCCACACGGTGTCCCTGTCCCCACAATCCTGCAGGTCTCCCGGATCTGATCCCGGATCCCAACTGTGTCCAGGCCTGCAGGAGCTGTGTCCCTGTGGGATGTCCCTGTCCCCAATCCCTGTCCCCAATCCTGACCCCACAATCCCACGCTCCCGCAGGTCTCCCGGACCTGGTCCCCGACCCCAACTACGTGCAGGCCTCCACGTACGTGCAGAGAGCTCACCTGTACTCACTGCGCTGCGCCGCCGAGGAGAAGTGCCTGGCCAGGTCAGGGAACCCGGGACTGGGATCGGGGCCGGGAACTGGGACTGGGATCGGGGCTGGGATCCGGGACTGGGATCGGGGCTGGGATCTGGGACTGGGATCGGGGCTGGGATCCGGGATTGGGATCGGGGCTGGGATCTGGGACTGGGATCGGGGCTGGGATCCGGGACTGGGATCGGGGCTGGGATCCAGGATTGGGATCGGGGCCGGGACCCGGGATTGGGATTGGGGCTGGGATCCAGGATTGGGGTTGGGATCAGGGCCGGGATCTGGGATTGGGATCGGGGCCGGGATACGGGATTGGGATTGGGGCTAGGTTCTGGGATTGGGATCGGGGCCAGGATCCGCGATTTGGATCGGGGCTGGGATCCAGGACTGGGGAGAGACGGGGTGGGAATGGAATGGGAATAGGAATGGGAATGGAATGGGAATGGGAATGGAATGGGGATGGGGATGGGAATGGGGATGGAATGGGAATGGGAATGGGAATGGAATGGAATGGAATGGAATGGAATGGGAATGGAATGGGAATGGAATGGGGATGGGGATGGGAATGGGGATGGAATGGGAATGGGAATGGGAATGGAATGGAATGGAATGCAATGGAATGGGAATGGAATGGGAATGGGAATGGAATGGAAATGGGAATGGGAATGGAATGGAATGGGAATGGAATGGGAATGGGAATGGAATGGGAATGGAATGGGAATGGGGATGGAATGGAATGGAAATGGGAATGGGAATGGAATGGAATGGAATGGGAATGGAATGGGAATGGGAATGGAATGGGAATGGGAATGGGAATGGGAATGGGAATGGAATGGAATGGAATGGGAATGGAATGGGAATGGGAATGGAATGGAAATGGGAATGGGAATGGAATGGAATGGAATGGGAATGGAATGGGAATGGGAATGGAATGGGAATGGGGATGGAATGGGAATGGAAATGGGAATGGGAATGGAATGGAATGGAATGGAATGGGAATGGAATGGGAATGGGAATGGAATGGGAATGGGAATGGGAATGGAATGGGAATGGAATGGGAATGGGGATGGAATGGAATGGGAATGGGAATGGAATGGAATGGAATGGGAATGGAATGGGAATGGGAATGGAATGGGAATGGAATGGAATGGGAATGGGGATGGAATGGAATGGAATGGGAATGGGAATGGAATGGAATGGAATGGGAATGGAATGGGAATGGGAATGGGAATGGAATGGAATGGGAATGGTCACTCTGGTGGACACCGCCGGTGCCACTGACTGTCCCCTGTCCCCTGCCCCCATCACGGTGCCACCGCCGGTGTCCCTGACTGTCGCTGTCCTGTGCTGTCCCCAGCACGGCGTACGCGGCCGAGGCCACCGACTACGACGTGCGGGTGCTGCTGCGCTTCCCGCAGCGCGTCAAGAACCAGGGCACGGCCGACTTCCTGCCCAGCCAGCCCCGCCACAGCTGGCAGTGGCACAGCTGCCACCAGTGAGTGGCCCTGCCTGCCCCACCGCGGGTCCCGCCCGGTGCCACCTGGAAGGGCTTTTGGTGGAGTTTTGGTGGCATTTTTATGGGGTTTCCGTGGGGTTTTGGTGGGGTTTGGTGGGGTTTCCGTGGGGTTTCCCTCGTTTCTGGATTTGCTTCGCAGCTTTCATGGCTTTGAGGTCTTGGTGTCACCTTCCTTCACCTCTTTGTCCCCAAGGCCACCAGGGAGTGTCCCTGCCTGCCCCGACCGCAGCGCCCTGCCCAGTGCCACCCGGAAGGGCTTTTGGTGTGGTTTTTATGAGGTTTTGTGGCATTTTTGTGGGGTTTTTGTGGTCTTTCCCTCGTTTCTGGCTTTGCTTTGTGGCTTTCATGGCTTTGAGGTCTTGGTGGTGTTGGTGTCACCTTCCTTCACCTCTTTGTCCCCAAGGCCACCAGGGAGTGTTCCCTGCCTGGCCCAACCGCAGCTCCCTGCCTGGTGCCACCCTGGAGGGCTTTCAGTGGCATTTGAGTGCCATTTGAGGCACATTTTTAGTGGCATTTCAGTGGCGTTTGGGTGGCATTTTTAGGGCCATTTAGTGCCATTTCAGTGCCATTTGAGTGCCATTCAAGTCACATTTTCAGTGGCATTTGAGTGGCATTTTATGGCATTTCAGTGGCATTTGAGTCACATTTTTCATGGTATTTGAGTGGCACTTGAATGGCATTTCAGTGGCATTTCAGTGCCATTTATGGCATTTCAGTGGCACTCGGTGACATTTGAGTGGCGCTTCTCCCATTTCCGGCTTTGCTTTGAGGTCTTCGCTTCTTTGTCCCCAAGGCCACTACCTTGGTGACAGTGGCACAGCTGCCACCAGAGAGTGTCCCCTGCTTGTCTGCATCACCAGGCCCCCTCTGGTGACAGTTTTAAAGCATTTTGGTGGCATTTTTGGTGGCATTTTCCCCATTTGGTGATGTTGCTTTGTGCGGTTGGTGTCACCTTCCTTTGGTTCTCTGTCCCCAAAGCCACTCCTCCTGCAATTAATGTCCCCTGATTGTCCCCTGAATGTGCCCTGATTGTCCCTTGATTTTCCCTTGATTTTCCCTGATTATTCCCATTTTAGCGTCCCCCTCAGTGTCCCTGATTCTCCCCTCCATGTCCCAGGTGTGTCCCCTCAGTGTCCCCCTGGTGTCCCCACTGTCCCCAATGTCCCCAATGTCCCACTGTCCCACTGTCCCAATGTCCCCAATGTCCCCTCACTGTCCCCCCTGTCCCAATGTCCGCGGGCACTACCACAGCATGGCGGAGTTCAGCCGCTGTGACCTGCTGGATGTCACCTCGGTGTCCTTGATTGTCCCCTCAGTGCCCCCACTGTCCCAATGTCCCAATGCCCCCAATGTCCCAAAGTCCCCTCACTGTCCCTGCTGTCCCCAATGTCTCACTGTCCCCAATGTCCCCAATGTCCCCAGGCACTACCACAGCATGGCGGAGTTCAGCCACTATGACCTGCTGGATGTCACCTCGGGGCGCCGCGTGGCCGAGGGACACAAGGCCAGCTTCTGCCTGGAGGACACCACCTGTGACTTCGGCCACCTCAAGCGCTACGCCTGCACCGCCCACACCCAGGTGACAGCGGGGACACCGCGGGGACAGCGGGGGCACTGTAGGGACAGTGGGGGCACTGAGGGGACAGCAGGTGGCACTGAAGGGACAGTGGTGACACTGTAGGGACAGCGGGAGCACTGAGGGGACAGCGGGTGGCACTGAGGGGACAGCGGGGGCACTGAGGAGACAGTGGGGGCACTAAGGGGACAGCGGGTGACACTGTAGGGACAGATCGTGGCACTGAGGGGACAGCGGTGGCACTGAGGGGACAGTGGGTGGCACTGAGGGGACAGCAGGTGACACTGTAGGGACAGAGGGTGGCACTGCCCCCGAGCCGCCCCGGTGTGCCTTCGGTCCCCTCTGGTCACTTCCTGTCCATTTGTGGTCACTTTCAGTCACTTTTTGTCCCTTCCTGTCCCTTTTGGTCCCCTTTTGGTCCCTTCTCGTCCCTTTTTGTCACTTCCTGTCCCTTTTTGGTCACTTTCCCCCTTTTTTTTGTCCCTTTCTCTTCTCCCCTTTCCTTCCCTTCCCGTTTTTGTCCCTGTTTTCCCCATTTTCCCCCCTTTTCCCCAATTTTCCCCCTTTTATCTCATTCTTTCTCCTTTCTGCCTTTTAATCCCATTTTTCCCATTTCCCCCCATTTTTCCCTTTTTATCCCATTTTTCCCCATTCTTTCCTCCTTTCCCCCCCTTTTAACCCAAATTTTCTCCCATTTTTCCCCATTTTTTCCCATTTCCCCCCATTTCTCCCCCATTTCCCCCCACTTCTCCCCCATTTTTTCCCTTTTTAACCCATTTCCCCCCCATTTTCCCCCATCTTTCCCCCATTTCCCCCCATTCTTTCCCCTTTTAACCCAATTTTCCTCCATTTTCCCCATTTTTTCCCATTCTTTCCTCTTCCCCCATTTCCCCCATTTTCCCCCATTCTTTCCCTTTTTTAATCCCATTTTCCCCCATTCTTTCCCCATTTCTCCCCTTTTCCCCCATTTTTTCCCATTTCTTCCCATTCTTTCCCCCTTTCCCTCCATTTCCCCCCATATTTCCCCCCTTTTCCCCCCTTTTAACCCAAATTTCCCCCCATTTTCATTCCATTCTTTCCCCATTTTTCCCATTCTTTCCCCTTCCCCCATTTCCCCCATTTTCCCCATTTCCCCCATTCTTTCCCCATTTCCCCCATTTTCCCCATTTCCCCCGTTTTTTCCCCCATATTTCCCCATTTTCCCCATTTCCCCCATTTCTCCCCCTTTTCCCCCCATTTTTTCCCCATTTTTCCCCTTTCCCCCCATTTTCCCCATTTGCCCCCCATATTTCCCCATTTTTCCCCCTTTCCCCCATTTCATCCCATTCTTTCCCCTTTTTTTCCATTTTTCCCCATTTTCCCATTTTATCCTATTCCCCCCCATTTTCCCCCATTCTTCCCCCATTTCCCGCATTTTTTCCCATTTCTTCCCATTCTTTCCCCCATTTCCCCCCATTTCCCCCCATTTCTCCCCCATTTTTTCCCTTTTTATCCCATTTTTGCCATTCTTTTCCCTTCCCCCATTTCCCCCATTTCCCCTATTTTTCCCCCATTCTTTCCCCTTTTTAATCCCATTTTCCCCCATTCTTTCCCCATTTTCTCCCTTTCCCCCATTTCCCCCCTTTTTCCCCCATTTTTTCCCATTTCTTCCCATTCTTTTCCCCTTTTCCCTCATTTCCCCGATTTCCCCCATATTTCCCTATTCTTTTCCCATTTTCCCCCCATTTTTCCCTTTTTATCCCCTTTCCCCCCATTTTCCCCCATCTTCCCCCATTTTCCCCCCATTCTTCCCCCATTTTTTCCCATTCTTTCCCCTTTTTAATCCCATTTGCTCCCATTCTTTCCCCATTTCCCCCATTTCCCCATATTTCCCCATTTTTCCCCTTTTCCCCCATTTTTCCCCCATTTCCTCCCCATATTTCCCCATTTTTTCCCCTTTTTCCCCATTTCCCCCCATTTTCTCCCCATTCTTTCCCCATTTTTTCCCATTTTTTCCCCTTTTTAATCCCATTTTCCCCCATTTCTCCCCCATTCATCCCATTCTTTCCCCTTTTTTTCCATTTTTTCCCATTTTCCCATTTTATCCTATTTCCCCCCCATTTCCCCATTTCCCCCATTTTAACCCAAATTCCCCGATTTCCCCAATCCCCTGTCCCAGGGGCTCAGCCCAGGCTGCTACGACACCTACAACGCCGACATCGACTGCCAGTGGATCGACATCACCGACGTTCCGCCGGGGAACTACATCCTCAAGGTGCCCAGGGGACATTTGGGGACAATTTGGGGTCACATCGGGTTCTTGGGGTTTTTTCTGGGCAGATTTCCTGCTTTTTTCCCTTTTCCCTGTTTTTTTGGGAGGGTTTTTTCCCTGATTTTCTCCATTTATTTTGGGTTTTTCCCCCAGTTTTCCCCACCCGGCAACTACATCCTCAAGGTGCCCTGGGGACATCTGGGGACATCTGCGGACAATTTGGGGACAATTTGGGGACAATTTGGGGTCAGATCGGGATCTTGGGGTTTGTTCCGGGCTGGTTTTCCTGCTTTTTCCCTTTTCCCTGTTTATTTTTGGGTTTTTTTCCCTGATTTTCTCCATGTATTTTGGGTTTTTCCCCTAATTTTCCCCACTTGGCAACTACATCCTCAAGGTGTCCTGGGGACATTTGGGGACATTTGGGGACAATTTTGGGTCACATCGGGTGCTTGGGGTTTTTTCTGGGCAGATTTCCTGCTTTTTTCCCTTTTCCCTGTTTTTTTGGGAGGGTTTTTTCCCTGATTTTCTCCATTTATTTTGGGTTTTTCCCCCAATTTTCCCCACCCGGCAACTACATCCTCAAGGTGCCCTGGGGACATCTGGGGACATCTGCGGACAATTTGGGGACAATTTGGGGACAATTTGGGGTCGGATCGGGATCTTGGGGTTTGTTCCGGGCTGGTTTTCCTGCTTTTTCCCTTTTCCCTGTTTATTTTTGGGTTTTTTCCCTGGTTTTCTCCATTTATTTTGGGTTTTTCCCCTAATTTTCCCCACCCAGCAATTATATCCTCAAGGTGCCCTGGGGACATCTGGGGACATTTGGGGACAATCTGGGGTCGGATCGGGATCTTGGTTTTTTTTCTGGGCAGATTTCCTGCTTTTTTCCATTTTCCCTATTTATTTTGGGTTTTTTTCTGGATTTTCCCTGTTTGTTTTGGGGTTTTTCCCTTCCTTTACCCCATTTATTTTGGGATTCCCCCCCACTTTTCCCTTTTCCCTGTCTATTTTTGGGATTTTTTCTCCCTTCCCTTTTCCCTGTTTGTTTTTGGGATTTTCTCCCCACTTTTCATTTTCCTGGTTATTTTTTGGGTTTTTTCCCTTCCTTTTCCCCCTTTATTTTTGGGATTTTTTCCCTTCATTTTCCTTCTTTATTTTTGGGATTTTTTCCCCCATTTTTCCCTTTTCCCTCTTTATTGTTGGGATTTTCTTCCTCCACCTTTTCCCTTTTCCTTCTTCATTTTTTGGGATTTTTTCCCTTCCTTCCCCCCATTTATTTTTTGGGTTTTCTCCCCTCCTTTTCCCGATTTATTTTTGGGATTTTCCCCTCCCTTTCCCGCCTTTATTTTTGTGATTTTTCCCTTCCTTTTCCCCATTTATTTCAGGATTTCCCCTCCATTTCCCTTTCCCTTCTCTCCTTTTAGGATCTTTCCCCCCCGTTTTCCCGGGGTTTTTTTCCCGCCAACCCCGCTCACTTTTCCCGCCATTTCTGTGTTTTCCCCATTTCCAGGTGCAGGTGAACCCCAAATTCCTGGTGCTGGAGTCAGACTTCACCAACAACGTCGTGCGCTGCCACATTCACTACACAGGGCGCTTCGTCTCTGCCTCCAGCTGCCGCATCGCCCAGTACGGACTGCCGCCCCAAAAAAACCCCATCCCAACCCTTTCTCCCTTTTTTCCCTTTTTCCCCACTTTTTTCCCACTTTTTTCCCTTTTTTCCTGCCTTTTCCCCGCTGTTTTCCCACTGTTTTCATGCTTTTTTCCCCATTTTTTCCCACATTTTTCCCCTTTTTTCCTGCTCTTTCCCTCTTTTATCCCCATTTTTTTACCCTTTACCCTTTTTCCCTGCTTTATTCTCTTTTCCCCCGCTTTTTTTCCCACTTTTTTCCCTTTTTCCCCACTTTTTTCCCTTTTTTTCTGCTTTTTCCACACTTTTTTCCCATTTATTTCCCTTTTTTCCCTTTCTCCCCACTTTTTTCCCCACTTTTTTCCCTTTTCCCCCACCTTTTCCCCCACTTATTTCCCTTTTCCCCTTTTTTTTGTGTTTTCCCTCTTTTTCCCTGCTTTTTTCCCTTTTTCCCCACTTTTTCCCCACTGTTTTCCCTTTTTTTCTGCTTTTCCCCCACATTTTTCCCTACTTTTTTCCCCTTGTCCCCACTTTTTTCCCCCACTTTTTTCCCACATTTTTCTCTTTTCCCCCACTTTTTCCCCACTTTTTCCCCACTTTTTTCCCTTTTATCTTCTTTTCCCCACTTTTTTCCCTTTTTCCCCACTTTTCCCCCACTTTTTTTCCCACTTCTTTCCCTTTTTTTCTGCTTTTCCCTTTTTTTCCTGCTTGTTTCCCCTTTTCCCCAACCTTTTCCCTTCTTTTTTTTTGTTTTTTTCCCTTTTTTCCCACATATTTCCTTTTCCCCTTTTCCCCACTTTTTTCCTTTTTCCCCTCTTGTTTCTGCTTTTTCCAACACATTATTTGCACCAAATGTCACAGAAAGAAATTGGGATTTGGGGTGGGAATTTGGATCTCCCTCCTTTTCCCCAGAATTTTTCTGGGATTTGGCCATTTGGAATTGGGGTTTTCCTCATTTTCCACAGAATTTCCTGGGTTTTGGGGTGGGAATTGGGGTTTCCCTCTGCTTCCATGGAATTTCCCAGGATTTGGGGTTTTGTTCCATTTCCTATGAATTTTTCCAGAATTTGGCCATTTGGGGTTGGGGTTTTTCCCCTTTCCCGCGGAATTTTCCAGGATTTGGGGTCAGAATTGTTATTCGCTCCTTTCCTATGAAATTTTCTGGGATTTGGCCATTTGGGGTTGGGGTTTTGCTCCTTTTCCATGGAATTTTCCAGGATTTGGGGTCGGAATAGTTTTTCACTCCTTTCCCATGGAATTCTTCCAGGATTTGGGGTGGGAATTGTTTTTCACTCATTTCCTATGAATTTTTCCAGGATTTGGCCATTTGGGGTTGGGGTTTTTCCGCTTTCCTGTGGAATTTTCCGGGATTTGGGGTCTGGCCCCTTTCCCACGGAATTTCCCGTGTTTCCCCACAGGTCCTGATGCAGTCCCAGGAATGTCCCCGTGTCCTCCTCCGGGAAGTGCCCGCGGCGGCTCTGGCGTCCCCAAAAATTCCCAATTTTCCCATTAAAGAGAGGGGAAGCCACGAGGACTCTGGGAACGGTTTCCTTTATCCGGAATTTTCCCTCTGTTCTGGGCTGGGAATGGGGACAGGAATGGGGACAGTGGGATGGGGACAGTGACACTGGGACAGGAATGGTGACACTGGGACAGGAACAGTGACACTGGGACCAGAATGGTGACACCAGGACCAGAACGGTGACATTGGGACAGGAATGGTGACACTGGGACAGGACCGAGGACACTGCCAGCCCCACAGCCACGCTGTCCCCACAGCGTGACCCCACAGAGTGACCCCACAGAGTGTCCCCAGAGTGACCCCACAGAGTGACCCCGCAGAGTGTCCCCACAGTGACCCCACAGAGTGACCCCACAGTGACCCCACAGTGACCCCACAGAGGAGTGTCCCCACAGAGTGACCCCACAGAGTGACCCCACAGAGTGTCCCCAGAGTGACCCCACAGAGTGACCCCGCAGAGTGTCCCCACAGTGACCCCACAGAGTGACCCCACAGTGACCCCACAGAGTGACCCCACAGAGTGTCCCCAGAGTGACCCCACAGAGTGACCCCACAGAGTGTCCCCACAGAGTGACCCCAGAGTGTCCCCACAGTGACCCCACAGAGTGACCCCACAGAGTGTCCCCACAGCGTGACCCCACAGAGTGACCACAGAGTGACCCCACAGAGTGACCCCACAGTGACCCCACAGTGACCCCACAGAGTGACCCTGCAGTGACCCCACAGCGTCCCCACAGCCACCGCGGGTCCTTCAGGGTTTATTGGGATTTCCATGGGATCAGGCAGAGCTCCGGACGCCCCCGCGCCGCCCCAGGGCCACCGCCAGCACCGCCACCGCCACCGCCAGCGCCACCGCGGCCACCGCCACCGCCACCGCTGTCCCCGTGCCCAGGGCCGCCTGCTCCGCGCCTGCAACGGAGCGCGATTGTCACACATTGTCACCGGGCCACCACCGAGGGGACTCGGTCACTGATTGTCACCGGGGCCACCACCAAGGGGACTCCAGGACTGACCCCAGTGTCCCTTTGGGACTGACCCCAGTGTCCCTTTGGGACCCACCCCGGTGTCCCTTTGGGACTCACCCCACTGTCCCTCCTGCCGCTGGCCCTGATGGTCACTCGAGAGCAGCACCGGCCCGATGACCACGTCAGCTTCAGCCGCTGTCCCTTTGGGGACAGGGAGGGACAGAAAGGGACAGGGAGAGACAGAGAGGGACAGAGAGGGACAGGGAGGGACAGGGAGGGACAGGGAGGGGACAGGAAGGGACAATGACAGAAGAGTGACGCACAGGGACCGCCCCACTCTCCCCTCTATCCCCACAGTCCCGTCTGTCCCCTGTCCCCTCACTGACACTGTCCCCTCTGTCCCTCTGTCCCTGTCCCCTGTCCCTGTCCCCTGTCCCTGTCCCCTCCCTGTCCCCATCCCCATCCCCTGTGTCCCCGTCGCTGTCACTCACCGGCGCTGTCCCCTCCATCCCCCCGTCCCTGCCCTGTCCCATCCCCATCCCCATCCCTGTCCCCATCCCTGTCCCTGTCCCTGTCCCTGTCCCTGTCCCCATCCCTGTCCCCATCCCTGTCCCTGTCCCTGTCCCTGTCCCTGTCCCCGTCCCTGTCCCTGTCCCTGTCCCTGTCCCCATCCCCATCCCCTGTGTCCCCGTCGCTGTCAC
This sequence comes from Acanthornis magna, assembly GCA_036785705.1. Classification (NCBI taxonomy): domain Eukaryota; kingdom Metazoa; phylum Chordata; class Aves; order Passeriformes; family Acanthizidae; genus Acanthornis; species Acanthornis magna. The sequence continues at coordinate 21,503 of JAWUZG010000463.1, read as the reverse complement.
TCACCGGCGCTGTCCCCTCTATCCCCCCTGTCCCCATCCCCATCCCTGTCCCTGTCCCATCCCTGTCCCGGTGTCCCTGTCGCTGTCACTCACCGGCGCTGTCGTGCCGCCGGTGGCGGTGTCCCCAAGGCCGCGGGGCCAGCGCGGGGGCGGAGCACTCTCCGCGCTCGCAGCAGCTGCAGATGTCCCTTGTCCCCTCCAGGGGCGCCCAGCTGTGCGGGAGGGGACAGCGCTGGCACCGGGGCGTGTGACACCTCCGTGCCACCCCCGGGACACCCCAGGGCCACCCGCGGGGTGTGACACTGCTGTGACACCCGTGTGCCACCCGGGGGGTGTGACACTCCTGTGCCACTTAGGGGGTGTGGCACCTCAATGCCACCCCTGTGCCACCCACGGGACACACCAGGGCCACCTGCAGGGCCGTGACACCTCTGTGACACCCCTGTGCCACCCGGAGAGTGTGACACTCCTGTGCCACTTAGGGGGTGTGACACCCTTGTGACACCCTGTGACACACCCTGCACCACCCCAGTGTCACCCTCACGTCACTCCCGTGCCACCCTGTGCCACCCCCAGAACAGCTGGGGAGTGCCACCCCTGTGCCACCCCGTGTGCCACTCAGGGGGTGTGACATCCCTGTGACACCCCTGTGCCACCCCGATGCCACCCCGGTGTCCCCAGGTGTCCCTAGGTGTCCCCAGGTGTCCCCAGGTGTCCCAGGTGTCCCAGGTGTCCCCAGGTGTCCCCAGGTGTCCCCAGGTGTCCCAGGTGTCCCCAGGTGTCCCCAGGTGTCCCAGGTGTCGCCGGTGTGGCTCACGTGTCGCGGGCGCGGTTGAAGGAGCAGGCCTTGTTCAGAGGGTCAGGGCTCTGATCCGCCGGTGTCACCTTCAGGTGGCAGCTGATGTAGATCTGGGGACAGTGGGGACACCAATGGGGACACTGTGGGGTCACCGAGAGGTTTGGGGTCCCCGCGGGGTTTGGGGCAGGGAGGGGACATGGCTGGGGACACTCTGTGGGGTCTCCATGGGGTCTGGGGTCGCTCTGTGGGGGTCCTGTACCAGATTCTGGGGGTCCCTAAAGGGTTTGGGGACACTCTGTGGGGTTTGGGGTCACCCTGCAGGGTTTGGGGACACTCTGAGGGGTTTAGGGTCACTCTGTGGGCTTTGGGGTCACTGTGGTGTCCTGTACCAGGTTCTGGGAGTCCATACAGGGTTTGGGGTCACTGTGGGGTCACCCTGCAGGGTTTGGGGTCACCCTGCTCGTTTTCGGGTCACCGTGGGGTCCTGTATCAGGTTTCTGGGGTCCCTGCAGGGTTTGGGGACACTCTGTGGGGTTTGGGGTCACCCTGCAGGGTTTGGGGTCACTCCGGGGTCTCGTACTAGGTTCCGGGGGTCACTACAGGGTTTGGGGTCACTGTGGGGTCACCCTGCAGGGTTTGGGGTCCCCCTGCCGGTTTTGGGGTCCCGTACCAGGTTGCGGGGGTCCCCGGCAAAGCGGAAGGCATCCACGCGGAAGCGCAGCACGTCCGGCCGGGGCCGCGGGGACACGAAGGCCGAGCTGGTGGCGTCCGAGCGCCCGTCCACCAGGCAGCTGCGGGGGGAACCCCAAATGGCCCCAAACCGCCCCAAACCACCCCAAACCGCCCCAAACCGCCCCAAATATCCCCAAATATCCCCAAACCACCCCAAATATCCCCAAATGGGCCCAGGACCCCCTAAGGTGCCCTAATGTCCCCTAATGGCCCCAAACCATCCCAAATATCCCCAAATGGCCCCAAATATCCCCTAAGGTGCCCTAACTGGCTCCAAATGGCCCCAAATGTCCCCGAATATCCGCAAATGGCTCCAAATGGCCCCAAAGGGCCCCAAATGCCCCCAAATGGCCCCAAATATCCCCAAATGGCCCCAAAGGGCGTCTAAGGTCCCCAAATGGCCCCAGATGGCTCAAAATGGCCCCAAATGCCCCGAAATGTCCCCAGAAACTCCCCCTCTGCCCCATTGAGGTCAGTGACGGTGCAGTGGGGCGAGGCCTCGGGGCTGGGACTGAGCATCCCCGGGGTGTGCCCCTGACCCCAAACTGAATCCAAACACCCCAAACACCCCAAACACCCCAAAATCCCCAAACACCCCGAACACCCCAAAGGCCCCAAAGGCCCCAAAGACTCACCCGTTGAAGTCAATGATGGTGCAGTGGGGCGAGGCCTCGGGGCTGGGGCTGAGCATCCCTGGGGTGTACCCCTGACCCCAAACTGACCCCAAACACCCCAAACTGTCCCCAAACTGACGCCAAACTGACCCCAAACTGTCCCCAAACGCGTCGCTCACCCGTTGAAGTCGATGATGGCGTAGTGGGGCGAGGCCTCGGGGCCGGGGCTGAGCGCGGCCACGCACGAGTCCACGAAGAGGCGCAGGGGCGCGTGGCTGCCGCCGCCCACCTCGGCCTGCAGGTGCAGCACGTCCCCCAGGCGGAACCCCGAGAACGGCCGCTCCGCGCTCCAGTCCTCTGCGGGGAAACACACCGGCACCGGACGGGTCAGCATCCCGAAAGGAATCCCCATCCCCATCCCCATCCCCATCCCCATCCCCATCCCAGACTGATCCCGATCCCCATTCTGATCTGATACCAATCCTGATCCGATCCCAATCCTGATCCTGATCCCAATCCTAATTGTGATCCCAATCGTGATCCCAATCCTGATCCCAATCCCAATCCGAATCCTGATCCCGATCCCCATCCCAATCCCCGTCCCTATCCTGATCCCAATCCTGATCCTGAGCCTGATCCTGAACCTGATCTTGATCCTAATCCTGGTCCTGGTCGTTATCCTGATCCTCATCCCGATCCCAGTCTGGATCCCAATCCCAATCCTGATTCTGTTCCCCATCCTCATCCTGATCCCAATCCCAATCCTGATCCTGATCCTGATCCCGATCCCGATCTGATCCCGATCCTAATCCTGGTCCTGATCCCGATCTGGATTCTGCTCCCCATCCCCAACCCGATCCCAATCCCAATCCCAATCCCGATCCTGATCCTGATCCCAATCCCAATCCTGATCCTGATCCCGATCCCAATCTGATCCTGATCCCCATCCTGATCCTGATCCCAACCCCAGTCCCAACCCCAATCCTGATCCTGATCCCAATCCCATTCCTCATCCCAATCCGGATCCCAACCGCAATGCCAATCCCAATCCCAACCCTGATCCCAATCCCACCCCTGATCCCAATCCCAATCCCAACCCTGATCCCAATCCCACCCCTGATCCCAATCCCACCGCTGATCCCAATCCCGATCCCGAACCCACTGGGACAATGGGGGATGATGGGGGTTTGAAGGAAAGGGGGAATTTCATCTTCCCCAACAGGGGCCGATCTGGGCATGAAAATGGGATATTCCATGGAAAAGGCTGTGGTTCCCAAAAAGCAGAAAAATCCCCGAAATCCCTGAAATCCCCGAAATGCCCGAAATGCCCAGAGCTCCTGACATTCCCCACCGTTCATGAGGCGCAGGGAGAAGAGCAGCTTCTCCTGGCTGGCCAGCGCGGCGCTGAACGGGGCCCAGGTGGGGCGGATGGCGCCGCTGCTGACATTGTCCCGCCTGGAAGAGTCGGGATCGCCATCGGGATCATCACCGGGAATTTGGGAATCTGGGCAGGCGGGGTTGGGGATTCGGAACGGGGCTGACCTGGGGTAGTGGCACTCGATGGGGATCACGGCGGGGTCGCTGCGCACGATCACGGGGTTGCTGCCGGGGCCGGGGGCGTAGCTCAGCAGCGTGCGGTAGATCAGGGAATCCGGCGTGACCTGGGCATGAAATGGGATAATCTGTGCGGAAAGTGCCGGGAATGATCGGGGATCCAAGGAAATCAGGGAATCCGGTGTGACCTGGGGATGAAATGGGATAATCTGGGGGGGAAAGTGCTGGGGATGATGGGGGAATCCGGGAATAAAATGGGATAATCTGTGGGGAAGGTGCCGGGAATGATGGGGGAATCTGACAATAAAATGGGATAATCTGTGGGAAAGGTGCTGGGAATGATGGGGAATCTGGGAATAAAATGGGATCATCTGGGGGGAAGTGCAGGGAATGATGGGGGATCCAAGGAAATCAGGGAATCCGGCGTGACCTGGGGACAAAGCGGGCTAATCTGGGGGGGAACGTGCTGGGGATGATGGGGGATCTGGGAATAAAATGGGATCCTCCGTGGGGAAGGCATCGGGGATGATGGGGGAATCTGTGGAAAGGAGGGAATTCGGGGTGATCTGGGAATAAAATGGGATAATCTATGGGAAAGGCACTGGGAATGATGTGAGATCCAAGGAAATGTGGGAATTTGGGCGTAAAATGGAATAATCCATGGGAAAGGCACCAGGAGTGATGTGGGATCCAAGGAAATGGGGAAATCCAGGAATGAAATGGGATCATCCGTGGGGAAGGCACTGGGAGTGATCTGGGAATAAAATGGGATCATCCACCGGAAAGGCCGTGGTGACGTCATCGGGGTGCGTGGGAATGCTGCGGGATTCAAGGAAAAGGAGATGGAAAAGGGGGAAAAGGGATGGAAAGCTGAGGGGACGGAAAATGGGGAAAAGAGAGAAGGAAAATGGGGAAAGGGGAAGGGAAATGGGGAAAAGGGCTGGGAAAGCTCCGTTCCCAGTGGGTGGAACTAAACACGAAGGAAAAGGGATTTTCCCAGGGGAATGGGAAAAGCTGCGGGAAAAAGGCTCCGGTTTGGAGAAATTCCCTCCCCGGGAAGGCTCCCGATCCCGCTCCGGTCCCGGTCCCGCATCTCCCGCAAAGCCTGGGAATCCCGGGAGGAATCCTGGGATCGGGACTCGCCCGAACCTCCCCCGACATCCCAGGATCGCCGGGAGCCTCTCCAAGGCTGCAATCCCGGGATCGGGACGGGGTCCCCCTTAAAACCTGGGATTTGCACCACCCCCGGGAGCCGCTCCGGGCGGGAATCCCGGGATGGGAACCGGGACTCACCTGGACCTGCCCCGGACCGCGGGATCCCCGGGAGCCTCTCCAGGTGGGAATCCTGGGCGGAATCCCGGGATCGGAGCCTGGACTCACCTGGATCTCCCCCGGCACCGCGGGAGCCTCTCCGGGTGGGAATCCCGGGCAGAATTCCGGGAGGAATTCCGGGCGGAACCCCGGACAGAATCCCGGGCAGAATCCCAGGATCGGAACCAGGACTCACCTGGAACTACCACGACACTGCAGGAGCCTCTCCAGGCGGGAATCCCGGCCGGATTCCCTGCCGGATTCCCTGTCGAACCCCGGTGTGGGATCGGGACTCACCTGGACCTACCCCGGCACCGCGGGAGCCGCTCCAGGGGTGGAATCCCGGACAGAATCCCGGGGTAGGAACCGGGGCTCCCCCGGCACCGCGGAATCCCCGGGAGCCTCTCCAGGAGTGGAATCCAGGGAGGAATCCCGGGATCGGAACCGGGACTCACCTGGACCTACCCCGGCATCGCGGGAGCCGCTCCGGGGGTGGAATCCCAGTGGGAATCCCGGTCGGATTCCCTGCCAGAACCCCGGGCTCGGAACCAGGACTCACCTTGATCTCTCTGAAAACCTGGGATTTGCTCCACCCCCGGGAGCCTCTCCGGGCAGGAATCCCGGGCGGATTCCCAGTCGGATTCCCGGTGGGAACCCCGGGATCGGAGCCAGGACTCACCTGGATCTCCCCTGACACGGCAGGAGCCGCTCCAGGGGTGAAATTCCGGTCGGAATCCCGGGATCGGAACCAGAACTCACCTGGAACTACCCTGGCACCGCGGGAGCCGCTCCGGGGGTGGAATCCCGGGTGGAATCCCTGTGGGAACCCCGGACAGAATCCAGGCCGGAACCCCGGGATCGGACCCGGGACTCACCTGGATCTCCCCCGGCACCGCGGGATCCCCGGGAGCCTCTCCAGGGGTGGAATCCCGGTCGGATTCCCGGTGGGAACCCCGGAATCGGATCCAGGGCTCACCTGGAACTACCCCGGTACCGCGGGAGCCGCTCCGGGGGTGGAATCCCGCTGGGAATCCCGGTCGGATTCCAGTCGGAACCCCCGGTCTCGGCACCAGGACTCACCTGGACGGTGCTGCCGCACTCGTGCAGGCCGGCGCTGAAGGTGACGGTGTTCTGGGATGGGTCCAGGCGGGAGGGGCGGCAGGCCGCGGGGCCCAGGCTCAGGTCGGCGGCGCTCACCAGGCGCCCGGTGCCGAAGAGGTCGCGGTGCACCGTCACCACCAGCTGCGCCTCCTGGCACTCCACGGCCACGGGGATCTGGGATTGGGATCGCGATTGGGACCGGGATCGCGCCCCGGGATCCGCGTCCCCCCAGCCCCACGCGCCGGGGTCGCGCTCGCCCCACTCCCAAAGCGGCGGCGGCGACAGCGCCGCGGGTGTCGCCCAGAGGAGGAGGAGGAGGAGGAGGAAAATTTGGGATCGCATCGCGGAGAATCCCAAAAAAATCGCGGAGGGGGATTTCTGAGAGGCGCGGGATTTAGGAACTCCGGGAAGCGGCGGCTCCTCCCGGGTTTTTATCCCGGCTGGAATTTCCTCCCCCCCCGCTCCTCTCCCGGAATTTGGGGACCAAGGGCGCCCCGAGGGGACAGCGGGGACGCGTTCCGGGCATTTCCGCGGGAATTCTTCGGGAATTGTTTGTCCATCCTTGGAGCCGCAGGGATTTGTTTGGGTTTCCCGCCTGATAAGGGATGCTCCAAGGCTCCGCTCTTCCCCCCGCTCCCGAATTCCAGGGATAATTAATTCCAGGGATGATAATAATTCCAGTGTTAATCGTTCCAGGGATAATTAATTCCAGGGATAACAATTCCATGTATAATAATTCCAGGGATAACTCAGCCCCGCACCCCCGGAGCGCTGTGTTTTTTTATCCCCCCAAAAACTGGGAGTCGGGGAGTCCGAAGGAAGTTTGGATCCCCCAAACTCCAGACCCCAAAATCCCTCATTTTTTTTTTTAAATCTCTCCCTCTTTTCCCACCCCCGCCGGTTTTAAGGAAAAACAGGAAAATCTCCTTAAAAATCTATCCCAGGGATTTTCCAGCCTCGTTCCTAATGATCCTCATTATTTTTTTTTTCTTTTTGTTGGGGTTAATTAACGGCGTTCATTATCACCATCCCGATTTTTTTTAAAATTGGGATTTCTGTCCCGTTATTCCCAAATCCCAAATCCCTCTCTGGCTTTTTTGGGATGTCCCTGCCAAACCTCGGGCACGGCGGGAACCCCCCCGGATTTTGGGATTTTTTTTTCAGCCGGAAAAGCCGAAAATTTCCCCGAATTTCTCCAATTCTGGGAAAAAGCAGGAAGTTTGGGGGGGAAGGGACCGATCCCGAAGGAATTCTCTCTGCGGCTGGACTCCACATTCCCAAAAGAAATTTATGGATCCATCCCTGCCGCTTCCAGGGGCTTCCCGCTCATCCTAAATCCCTAAGTCAGAGATTTATTGTGGATTATTTTGGGGTTTTTTTCCGTGTTGAAAACTCCTCGGGAGTGGAAATTCCCGAAATTCCAGCGGCGGAGCGCCTGCGTCACGGAGATAAGGGATCGGGAATCCTTGGGGCCAAGGATCCTCATCCCAGAAAAAAAATCCGCGATTTTGGGGCTTTGATCCCAGCGGGGAAAAATCCCGCAGGGAAAAATTCCGGGAAAATTCTGCTTTTTTCCATAGGGAAAAGGGATTTCTGCTCGGTCCCAAACACAGCTGGGAACGAGTGGGAATTTTTGGGAAAAGCGGAGCCCGGGAAAGCTCCAAATCCAGGTTTTTCCCGCCCCGTTTTCCCTAAAAACCGAGCTTTAAATCCCAGAATCCAGGAGCTGCTGGAATGGGATGGGGGTTGTGGGAATTCCAAGGGTTTTTCCCCATCCCGAATTTCTTTTTTTTTGGATTTTCCCTCATTCCCGACCCCAGGGGAGGGACTGGGGCCATTCCCGGGGTTTTGGGGTTCCAAAATCGCTCTGGATCCTAAAAAAAGGTGAAGGAATCCATGAGGAAAAGGCCCCGGAATTCCCAATTTAGGGCCTGGGAAGGGATTGGGGATTTTTTTTCCCTGCCTGACCCGAGGAATTCCTGGTGGGATTTTCCCGGGAATTCCGGAATTCCCGAGAAAAACTCCCCTGGAGCAGCCCCGGGAATTCCCAAATCCCCCAAGCAACAAATCCCAGGGGTCCTTTTCCCATAAAGCCCCAAAATCCAAACCCCCCTTGGAATTGGCAAAATTCCCAAAAAATTCCCAAAGCTGAAAACCCCAACCCCTCGGAATCGTGGGATTTGGGGATTTGGAAAAAAACCCGGAATTCCACAAAAAAGAAAAGGGGGGGAAGAAAAAATGGGGGAAAAAATGGAATTTGTGCCTCTCCGGGGGCGGAGGGAACAATTCCAAGCGCAGGAATTCCAAGGATTGTTTATCCCTGGCGGCCAAGGCCCGTGGGGTCTGAAAATCCCAAACAATCCTTGGGGAGAGGATCGGAATTCCCGGGACTGGAATTCCTGAGGGTGGAATTCCTCCCCCTCCCTCCTTCCCTCGTCCGGAGCTGGAATTATTTTTTATTTTTTATTTTTTTTATGTTTTATTTTTTATTTTCTATATTTATTATTATTATTATTATTATTTTTCTGGGTTTTTTTAATTTTTTTTTTTTTTTTTTTATGTTTATGACGGGAATGTGACCCCAAATGGGGAGAATCTTAAGGAATTGTGGGATGGGATTCCCAAACAGGGTTTGGGGTCGGGAATGGGACCCCAGATGGGGAGAATCCCAAGGAATTCCGGGATCCCAATCCCAACCCTGCTGGAAGCACTGGGATCACTGGGAATTCCGGGATGGGAGTGGTTTTGGGGTCAGGGCCAATCCCATGGAATTCCGGGATCCCAATCCCGAGGCGCAGGGAATTCTGGGATGGGATTCCCAAAAAGGGTTTGAGGTGGGGAATGTGGCCCCAAATGGGGAGAATCCCAAGGAATTCCGGGATCCCAATCCCCACCCTGCTGGAAGCACTGGGATCACCGGGAATTCCCGGATGGGAGTGGTTTTGGGGCCGGGGCCAATCCCATGGAATTCCGGGATCCCAATCCCGACCCTGTTGGAAGAGCATTCCAAATTCCCCTGCTGGGAATTCTGGGATGGGAGCGGCTTTGGGGTCGGGAATGTGGCCCCAAGTGGGGCCAATCCCAAGGAATTCTGGGATCCCAATCCTGCGGTGCAGGGAATTGTGGGATGCGATTCCCAAACAGGGTTTGGGGTGGGGAATGTGACCCCAAATGGGGAGAATCCCAAGGAATTCTGGGATCCCAATCCCGACCCTGAGAACATTGGGGGTCATCTGGCGTTGGGAGCACTCGTGGGTCACCTGGGCAGGGTTTGGGGTCACTTGGGGCAGGAACACCTGAGGGACACCAGGATGGGGTTTGGGGTCACCTGGGCAGGGCTTGGGGTCATCGGGGTAAGATTTGAGGTCACTCCGGGATTTGGGGTCACCTGGGGTTGGGGACACCTGAGGGACACCTGGGCAGGATTTGGGGTCACTCGGGGTCAGGATTTGGGGTCACCTGCACTGGGGACACTTGAGGGTTTGGGGTCACTTGAGCAGAGTTTGGGGTCACCTGGAGTTAGGGACACTCGAGGGTCACCTGGGCAGGGCTCGGGGTCATCAGGGGTAAGGATTTGAGGTCATTCTGGGATTTGGGGTCACCAGGGAAGGGTTTGGGGTCAGTTGGGGCAGGGACACTCAAGGGAGACCAGGATGGGGTTTGGGGTCACATGGGGACAGGATTTGAGGTTACTCCGGGATTTGGGGTCACCTGAGCTGGGGACACCTGAGGGACACCAGGGCCAGGTTTGGGGTCACCAGGGCAGGGTTCGGGGTCACCTGGGGTCAGGATTTGGGGTCACCTGGAGTTGGGGACACTCGAGGGTCACCAGGGCAGGGTTTGGGGTCATTGGGGTAAGATTTGAGGTCACTCCGGGATTTGGGGTCACCTGGGATTGAGGACACCTGAGGGACACCAGGGCAGGGTTTGGGGTCACCTGGGGTCAGGATTTGGGGTCACTGCAGGATTTGGGGTCACCCGGGGTTGGGGACACTCAAGGGTCACCAGGGCAGGGTTTGGGGTCACCCCGGGGGTGAGAGTTCTTTAATAAATAAAATAAAATAAAATAAACCAAAAAGAAATAAAATTAATAAAATAAAATCTAAAAAAAAAATCTCCATGATTTCCATCATTTATAAAATGTTTACATTTTACTCAAATAATTTTGTGTTTTTGCAATTTAAGGTTTGTAATTTAAAAAAATAATTTTTATTTAATTTTTTAAAAAAGTTTTTTATTTTTTATTTATGAAACTTTAAAGGTTTTTTTTAACAATTCACAATTTTTACTATTTAAGAATTTAAAAAATTTTTTTAGAAGTAATTTTCATTTTTATACTTCATGATTTTTTTCTGTTTTTTTAAAAAAATTCCAATTTTTATAATTCACGAAATTCTTACTTTTTAAAAAAAATAATATCCAATTTTTACAATCGATGAAATTTTTTTGGGCTCTTTTCTAAACCATAATTTCTAATTTTTACAATTTACAGATTATTTTAGGGTTTTTTAAACCGTTTCCGATTTTTAAAATTCATTATTTTTTTTTTTTTAGGGTTGTTTTCAATGATAGAAAATTAGAAATCATTTAATGAATTTTTAAAGTTGATTTTAAAAAAATTTAATTTTCCTCATTTATTTAAAAAAATTATTTAAAAAAAATCTGATTAAAAAAATTAGTTTTACTCATTTATTTAAAAAATATATTTTAAAAAATTCTAATTTTTAAACGAAAAATTAATTTTCCTCAATTATAAAAAAAATTATTTTAAAAAATTCTAATTTTTAAACAAAAAATTAATTTTCCTCATTTATTTAAAAAAATTATCTTAAAAAAATTCTGATTTTTTACCATTGAGATTTTCTAGGATTCTCCCAGAAACAAATAAACAAACAAATAAACAATCAACCAAGTTAATTAATTAATCATTAATTACTAGGTTTCCTGTGGCAGATCGGCCCCAGCCCCAAATCCCGAGTTTCCCCGGGAGGTGGCAGCAGCGGCACGAAAAATCCTGGGATTTTTATTGGGGGAAAAAACAACCCAAACTTCTTCCCATCCTGTCCCCAAATCCTATCCAGCCCCAAATCCCACCCTGTCCCCAAATCCCTGTCCCCAAATCCCTGTCCCCAAATCCCATCCTGCCCCCAAATCCCGGTCCCCAAATCCTGGTCCCTAATTCAAATCCCTGTCCCCAAATCCTGTCCTGTCCCCAAATCCAGTCCTGTCCCCAAATTCCTGTCCCCAAATCCTGTCCTGTCCCCAAATCCCTGTTCCCAAATCCCTGTTCCCAAATCCCTGCCCCAAATCCCTGTCCCCAAATCCAATCCTGTCCCCAAATCCCTGTCCCAGGACTCCTAGCCCCAAAAAAGGGTGGGAAAAGTTTTTTTTTTTCCCAAAAATTCCTGCTCTGGCCTGGCCTTGTGGCAGTTGGGAAGGGAACAGGATCCTGTTGGGATGGGGCGGGAATAGGGCGGGGAAACCCCATGGGACCGGAATCCCATCCCATTCCCACATCCCATCCCATTCCATTCCATCCCATCCCATTCCATTCCATTCCCATTCCCATTCCATTGCATTCCATTCCCATTCCCATTCCCATTCCCATTCCATTCCATTCCATCCCATTCCATTCCATTCCCATCCCATTCCATTCCCATTCCCATTCCCATTCCATTCCATTCCCATTCCCATTCCCATTCCCATTCCCAATCCCATCCCATTCCCACATCCCATTCCATTCCCATTCCCATTCCCACATCCCATTCCCATTCCCCATCCCATTCCCAGATCCCATTCCCATTCCCAATCCCAACCCATTCCCATTCCCATTCCCATTCCCATTCCCAATCCCATCCCATTCCCACATCCCATTCCATTCCCATTCCCATTCCCAGATCCCATTCCCATTCCCATTCCCAGATCCCATTCCCATTCCCAATCCCATCCCATTCCCACATCCCATTCCCATTCCCCATCCCATTCCCAGATCCCATTCCCATTCCCAATCCCAACCCATTCCCATCCCATTCCATTCCCATTCCATTCCCATTCCATTCCATTCCCATTCCCATTCCCATTCCATTCCCATTCCATTCCCATTCCCATTCCCACATCCCCATCCCATTCCCATCATTTCCTGGTCCCCGCCCCCTCCCCCGCCCCTCCCCTCCCCCAGCCCCTCCCCCCGCCCCTCCCCTCCCCTCCCCTCCCCTCCCGTTCCGTTCCGGTTCCGTTCCGTTCCGTTCCAGGCCGCCCCGGACCGCACACCGCGCCATGCCCGGCAGCCCCGAGCCCACCGCCCCGCCAGGTACCGGGGGGCCCCGCCGCCCCACAGTGTCCCCAGAAGGGACCGCGGGCTTTCCCGCTCGGCTCTGGGCTCGGCTTTTGGGATGCGCGGTCGGGTTTTAGGGTGCGGGGTCGGGTTTTAGGGTGTCGGGTCGGGTTTTAGGGTCTGGGGGTGCTAAGGGGGTCCCGGGTTTCTTTGGGGTTTTGCCCGCGCTGCCGAGCGGGGAGGGTTCGGAGTGGCGACGGGGACACCTCTGGGGACGGGGACACCTCTGGGGTCAGGGCCGGTGCCGGGGACACCCCAGCGCTGCCGGGCGGGCTTGGGGGAATCTTTGGGGTCGCGGCCGCGCTGTCCCCGCTTTTCCTTGTCCCCTTTCCCGCGGGCGGGGCACGAAGGGGCGGCCCCGAATGGCTTTGGTTTCGATTCACCGCGGATTGGGAAGTCCCGAATTCCGGGAACGAGAAGAGGGCGGGGAGGGGAATTGGGGTTCCTGCAGTCAGGGATGGGAATGTGGGAATGGGATGGGGTGTGGGAATGGGATGGGATTGGGAATGGGATGGGATTGGGAATGGGATGTGGGAATGGGAATGGGAATGGGAATGGGATGTGGGAATGGGAATGGGATGTGGGAATGGGATGGGGTGTGGGATTGGGATGGGATGTGGGAATGGGATGGGGTGTGGGATTGGGATGGGATGTGGGAATGGGGTGGGGTGTGGGATTGGGATGGGATGTGGGAATGGGGTGGGGGATGCTGGGATGGGGATTCGGGGTCCAGAATAAGGATGCACCAATGGGGGATCCCAAGGATTCCACAGGGAGAGTAGGGGGAGTAGGGGAGGGCAGGGGACATCAGGGACAGCACCGAGATAGGGCCGACCCCAACTCCCACCCCACGGGGGATGTTCCCCCCGCATTTCCCGCCAGCGGCTTGGAAGTCCCGAATTCTGGGAAGGGGAAGCGGTTGAGGTGGGGAAGAGCCCCCGAGGATCCCTCTGGGACAGCCCCGGGACGGGCCCGACCCCAACTGCGGATTGTCCCCCGCAGATGGCGAAGCCGCCTCGGCCCCGCCGGCCCCGTGCCCCCCGGCAGCCTCTCCCGCCCCGCAGCCCCCGGAGGCTCCGGCCGAGGCCGAGGACGACGATTTCCAGTTCCTGCTGTGCGAGGGCTGCGGGCAGGACTCTCCCCAGCCGCGCCTGCTGCGCTGCCTGCACTCGCTGTGCCCCTCGTGCCTGAGCGACTCCAAACCCGCGGGGCTGTGCCCCGTGTGCCACGCGGCCACCGCGGCCACCGAGGCCACGGACAACGCGCTGTTCGCCGGCCTGCGGAGCCGCCTGGCCGTGTGGCGGCAGCTGCGGAGCCCCGGCGGGCCGAGCTGCGGGCGCTGCCGGGCCGAGGCGGCGCGGGTGTGGTGCGAGGAGTGCGAGGAGTTCCTGTGCGGGCGCTGCCTGGAGGAGCACCGCTGGTGGCACAAGAAGGGCCAGCACCGTGTGCGCTGCGTGCGCGAGATGCGCGAGGGCTCGGCCGCGCAGTTCCTCGAGGAGTCCCGCGGCACCTGCAGCCTCTTCTGCAGCAGCGACAGCCACGCCGGCGAGAGCCGCGTCTGCAGGTCAGGGAGGGACGGGGCATGGGTTGGGGAATGTGGGATTGGGGTTTGGGTGATCCCAAATCACAGCCTGGCCACGCCGGCGAGAGCCGCGTCTGCAGGTCAGGGAGGGACGGGGCATGGGTTGGGGAATGTGGGATTGGGGTTTGGGTGATCCCAAATCACAGCCTGGCCACGCCGGCGAGAGCCGCGTCTGCAGGTCAGGGAGGGATGGGGCATGGGTTGGGGAATGTGGGGTTTGGGGTATGTCGGGGTTTGGGGTGTGTTGGGGTTTGGGGTGATCCCAAATCACGGCCTGGCCACGCCGGCGAGAGCCGCGTCTGCAGGTCAGGGAGGGATGGGGCATGGATTTGGGACTGTGGGGTTTGGGGTTTGGGGTGTGTCGGGTTTGGGCTGTGTCGGGTTTGGGGTGTGTCAGGATTTGGGGGGTGTCGAGTTTGGGGTGTGTTGGGTTTGGAGGGTGTCGAGTTTGGGGTGTGTTGGGTTTGGGGTGTGTTGGGTTTGGGGTGTGTGGGGTTTGGGGGGTGTCGGGTTTGGGGTGTGTCGGGTTTGGGGTGTGCCGGGTTTGGGGTGTGTCGGGTTCGGGGGGTGTCGGGTTTGGGGGGTGTCGGGTTTGAGGTGCATCAGGGTTTGCTGTGCCCCGGGGTTTGGGGTGCGTAGGGGGTTTGGGGTGCGTAGGGGGTTTGGGGTGATCCCAAATCACAGCCTGGCCACGCCGGGGAGATCCGCATTTGCAGGTGCAGGAGGGACAGGACACGGGTTTGGGACTGCGGGATTTGGGGTTTGGGGTGTGTCGGGTTTGGGGTGAGTGGGAGTGGGGTGAGCCCAAATTGCAGCCTGGCCATGCTGGGGAGAGCTGCATTTGCAGGTCCGGGAAGGATGGAGGGCATGGATTTGGAACTGCGGGGTTTGGGGTTTGGGGTGTGTTGGGAGAGGGGTGATCCCAAATCTCGTCCTGGCCCCAAATCTCGTCCCATCCTCTAATCTCGTCCTGCTCCAGGGGGTGTGGTGTGGCTGGTCCAGCCCAGAATGGGCACAGGAGCAGGGTGGTCCTGAATTGCGGCCTGGCCCCAAATCTTCTCCTGTCCCCATACCTCATCCCATCCCCAAACCTCATCCTGGCCCCAAATCTTGTCCTGTCCCCAAATCTCGTCCTGCCCCCAAAGCTCATCCTGTCCCCAAATCCCATCCTGTCCCCAAATCTCCTCCTGTCCCCAAACCTTGTCCCGTCCCCAAAGCTGTGCTAGAGGGGTTTTGTCCCCACCTTTGGGGTGGGACAGCGCGACCCCAATGTCACCGCGGGTGTGTCTGGGAGCGGCTGGGACCGTGCCAGGGGAGGGCTCGGGTGGCATTTAGGGACAGGTCCCTAAAGCCCCCAGGCACTGACCCGGGAATGGCCAAGGACACGGCTCCAGGGACAGGGGGGCATTTTGGGGTCAGGGGTGGCACCTGGGGGTCCCTTCCCGCTGGGGACATCCCACAGCTCGCTGGGAGGGGCAGGGACTGAGCTGCGGTGACCCCGTGTCCATCCGGGAGCCACATCCCAGAAAATCAGAGCAATTCCCAGGGGATTAGGGCCACCACTGAGCCCTGTCCATCCCACAGCCATGGGGTGGGGCACAGTCCATGGGGTGCAGGGTCTGTGGGGTGAGGGTCCATGGGGTGAGGGATCCATGGGGAGAAGATCTACAAAGGATCCATGGGGTGAGCGATGCATGGGGTGAGGGATCCATGGGGTGAGGAATCCGTGGGGAGAAGATCTTTGAAGGATCCATGGGGTGCAGGGTCCATGGGGTGAGGGATCCGTGGGGAGAAGACCCATGAAAGATCCATGGGGTGAAGGATCTATGGGGTGAGGGATCCATGGGGTGAGGGATCCATGGGGTCAGAGATCCATGGGGTGCAGGGTCCATGGGGTGAGGGATCCACGGGGAGAATATCCATGGGGTGAGGGATCCATGAAGGATCCATGGGGTGAGGGATCCACCCCACCCGGGAGCCCAATCCTGGTACACCTGTACCAATTCCTGGGGGAAATCAACACCACCGCTGATCCCTGTCCACCCGGGAGCCCAATCCCGATATTACACAGACCCCAATCCCAATATTCCAGAGACCCTGTGTTCATCCGGGAGCCCAATCCCGATATTCCAGAGACCCCCTGGGCATTCGGGACCCCAATCCGGACACTTCCTGAGACTCCCTGTCCACCCGGGACTCCAACCCTGACATTCCAGAGCCATTCCCGGCTGGAATTCCCTCTGACGCCCCCCATGTCCCCCCCATTTCAGCATCTACTGCCCGCGCTGCGAGCGCGCCCTGTGCTGCCCGTGCGCGCTGCTGGACACTCGCCACGCTCTGTTCTGCGACCTCCTGTCCATCCGGGAGCCCAATCCCGATATTCCACAGACCCCAATCCCGATATTCCAGAGACCCCAATCCGGATACTCCAGAGACCCCAATCCCAGCACTTCCAGACACCCCAATCCCGATATTCCAGAGACCCGTTGTCCACCTGGGACCCCACTCCCGACATTCCCGGCTGGAATTCCCTCTGACGCCCCCCATGTCCTCCCCATTTCAGCATCTACTGCCCGCGCTGCGAGCGCGCCCTGTGCTGCCCGTGCGCGCTGCTGGACACTCGCCACGCTCCGTTCCGCGACCTCCGCGCCGAGAGCCGCCGCCGCCGCGCCGAGCTGCGCTCGCTGCAGCGCGACCTGCGGCAGCTGCGCGACGCCTTCGCCGCCTCCCTGGAGCGGCTGCGGGCCGAGGCGGCGCGGCGGGACGAGGCGCGGCGGCTGCTCCGGGAGCGGGTGCGCGCCGCGGCCGAGCGGCTGCAGCGCCTGGTGCGCGCCGAGGCCGAGGAGCTGCGGGCGCTGCTGGAGCGCGGCGAGGCCGAGCGGCTGCGGGCGGCCGAGGGCGCGCTGCGCAGGGTGGAGGCGGCCGAGCGGCTGGCGGACAAGCTGGGCCGCTACGGCGGCGAGCAGGAGCTGATGGACATGGAGCCGCTGCTGCGGGCGGCGCTGGCCGAGCTGCGGGGGCTGCGGCCGCCCGAGCTGCGCGACACGAGCGAGCCGCGGGACATCGCCGAGTGCCGGGCGCGGCTGCGGGCGCTGGTGGAGCGCGTCACGGGCCGCGGCGGTGAGCTCGGGGGCGGACGTGGGGAGGGGGATCGGGGCTCGGCTGGGGCCGGGGTGCGACCCCGGAGCGGGGGGGGCGGGATCCGGCCGGGCTGGGCTGGGCACGGCACTGAAAGTGGTGGGGCAGCCACGACTTCTGTTCCTCCTTCTCCTTCTTCTTCTCCTCCTTATTTTTCTTCTGCTTCTTTTTCTTCTACTTTTTCTTCTTCTGCTTCTCCTCCTTCTCCTCCTTCTTCTCCTCCTTCTACTCCTCCTCCTCCTCCTCCTCCTCCTCCTCCTCCTCCTTCTCCTTCTCCTTCTGCTCCTTCTTCTTCCTCTTCTCCTCCTCCTCCTCCTCTTCCCTCTCCCTCTCTCCCAGGATCAGGAAGTTTCTCCATCGTTTCCATGCCCGGAGCCCCTTCCTGGTGTCCCCCCGGTCCCGCAGGCTCTGGCCACGCTCATTCCCGACTTCCCAGATCATCCCGACCCTTTCCCAAAGGAAAAGGGGATCGGTGGGATTTCCGTGGGAGCTCCGGAGGCTCCGGATTGGGATCGCATCCCTCTTTTGTCCCTTCCAGGCACCGCTGTCCCCGAGGATGAGGTGGCCCAGGAGAACAGCCTGGTGAGCCCCCGGGGTGGGGACACCCGGGGAGGGCTCCTGTCCCATCCCAAACGCGGATCTCTCCCCCCCTGGCTTTTCCAGGCCTTTCCCGGGGATTCCTCCCCCTCCCCATGACATCATTCCTGGTTTTCCCTCAAAAATGAGCTCCCTGGGTTGGTGAATCCCTCTCCTGGTCCTGCCCTGTCGCTCATTTCCCACGGGAAATCCACGGCTGTGGCACCGACCTCGATGCCGCATCCAGCCCCATCCCGAATTCCCCGTGCCTCAGTTTCCACATTCCTGAGGATGTTCTTGCCCCTCCTGGGGATCTGAGCCCATCCCAATGCCGCTCTTCCTGCAGGAAGAGGATCCAGCCCAAAATCCCGAAACCTGGAGTGTCTCCCCCAGCCTTGAGGAGATCCCCATGGAGCAGGTGAGGCCCATCCCGTGGATCCCATCCCATCCCATCCCATCCCATCCCATCCCATCCCATCCCGTGGATCCCATCCCATCCCGGTGGGAACTCCTCCAGGAATTCCCGCATTCCCGCCCCGCTGTTCCCCAGGCTCTCCCGGCCCTCTCGTGGCACAAGCGGCCGCCCCCGTGTGTGGAGAGGGGCAGCCAGATCTCCCCCAAGATCCTGAAGCTGGAGTGCGAGCCCGAGCCGGGCCCCAGCCGGCCCCAGTCCCGCCGGGAATGCTGCGGCGACAGCTGTGGGGCCCACGACGCAGGTGGGGAACGGGAACGGCCCACGGGATCCGTGGAGTGAGGGTCTCTGGGGTGAGGGTCTGTGCGGTGAGGGTCTGTGGGTGAGAGATCCATGGGGTGAGGGATCCATGGGGTGAGGATCCATGGGGTGAGGGTCTGTGGGGTGAGGGTCCATGGGGTGAAGGGTCTGTGGCATGAGGGATCCGTGGGGTGAAGGTCCATGGGATTAAGGATCCATGGTCTGAAGGATCCATGGGGTGAAGGATCTGTGAAGGATCCATGGGGTGAGGGATCCATGAATGATCCATGGGATTAAGGATCCATGGGGTGAGGATCCATGGGGAGATCCATGAACAATCCATGGGATGAAGAGTCCATGGGGTGAGGGATCCATGGGGTGAAGGTCCATGGGATTAAGGATGTGTGGGGTGATGGATCTGTGAAGGATCCATGGGGTGAGGGATCCGTGGGATCCACAGCTGTCCAGACACTTCCCGCACCAAGGCACCACAAATCCTGGGAACGCCGATCCCACGGCATCCCGAATTTCCGGATTCCTCCCCAGTTTCAGCATTCCTCCCAAATTTCAGGGTTTTCCCTCACAGAGATCGACAGTGTCATCATCTGCAGCTCGGACAGTGACGAGGACACCGTGGTGGTGGCGGTGACACCGGAGCCGCCTCCCTGATCCCGGAATTCCCGGGGAGTCGTTCCCAGGGATTCGCTTGGGCTTTCCTCTTCTCCCCATGGCCAATCCCGAATTCCATCCTGGACTGAGGGCGAATCCGGAACATCCGGAGCTGCCCTGAATCCTGCCTGGATCAGCCCCGAGACGGAATTCCTGCTTCGAGGCTTACAGCTTCCTAGGAATGTCATTCTCCTTGTCAATCCCAGAAAAAAATGGAATTTGGGATGGAATGGGACATGGGAATATGGGATTGGTGCTGGCAGATCCTGTGGATCCCACCCTTGGGATCATCCCCACCCAGCCAAGGGTGGGATCCTTTCTGGGATCCCCCATCCCCACCAGGGAATTCCTTAGGAATTCCAGTTTGGGATTGGGATCGGGCTTGGGATCAGGGCCGGTTTTCCAGCGTGACGCGGGATTAAAATCCCATTTTATTTTTTTTAATGCAGAATCTCCCTGCAATAAAGCTGTTCCCGGATAAAATTCCAGCCCTGGAGTTTTATCTCTCTCTCCCGATCCGCCCCTAACGGAGGGAAAAACGGGAATCGCAGGGCGCAGATCCCTGGGATGGGATTTTAGGGATGGGGAGAAATCCCCGGAGGGAATTGGGGGGCGGCAAAGAGAGATCCCGGGGATCAAACCCCCGGAATTCCATGGGCGGAATTCCTGGGGGAAGAGGAAAAGGGGCGCACCGTTTCCCGGGAAAAGGGTGTGGGGTTGTCCCGCAGGGAAAACAGAATGGGATGAGATTTGGGATCAGATTTCTTTCCATCCCACTCTTCCCACAGCAATATTCCCGCGATTCCAAGCCTGGGGAGGCACCGGAACTCCTCCCGGGATGATCCCAGATTTTTTTTTCCTTTAGGATCTGGGATCCCATGGAACAGGGCAGCTCCAGGAGCTGCATCCCTATGGGATGAGCAGAAATCCCGGGAGTTGTGCATTCCTGCCCTGATCCCGGTGGGATTCGGGGTCTGCTTTTATCCCAGATCCTATTTTTGGGATCCAGGATTTTTTTCCCATGTTGTGGAATTCCCATTTCTTGACCCCAAGAGTGACCCTGGATCATTCCCAGCCCGACGGACAGGATTGGGATCCCCTGTCCCACCTCTCCCTGGAGTTTTGGGGACTCTGGGAAGGCCTGTACCCCAAAGCAGCGAAAATCCCCGGATTTGTGCCTTCCCACCCCAATCCCAGTCAGATTCAGAGTCTGCTTTTATCCCAGATCCCATTTTTGGGATCCAGGGGTTTTTTTTCCCATAGTCTTGAATTCCCATTCCTCGACCCCAAGGGTGACCCCAGAGCATTCCCAGCCCCAAGCCAGGATTGGGATCTCCTCTCCCACCTCTCCCGGGATTTTTGGGGAAAGCCTGAAACCGCACACGTTCTGGGGCAGCGGAAATCCCTGGATTTGTGCGCTCCTGCCCCAATCCCAGTTGGATTCAGGTTCATCCCAGATCCCATTTTTGGGATCCGGGATTTTTTTTCCCTGGCGTGGAATTCCCATTCCTCGACCCCCAGCTGGGATTGGGATCTCCTCTCCCACCTCTCCCGGGGTTTTTGGGGACACCAGGAAGGCCTGAAACCCCACACGTTCTGGGGCAGCGAAAATCCCTGGATTTGTGCCCCAGTCCGGGTGGGATTCGGGGTCCGCGTTCATCCCAAATCCCATTTTGGGATTCCAGGCTTTTTGGGGACATCCCTGGCTTTGGGATTCCAAGCATTCCAGGCTTTTGGGGACCTCGGGTGGCACTTCCCGGTGTCCCCATCTCATCCCCTGGGATTCCCGGCTGGAGCCGCACCCTCCGGAATTCCTCAGCCCCGGGCTCGTCCCCAAAAGTGACCGCGGCAGTTATGGGGACATGGAGAGATCCCAAAAATCCAAAAATGCCAGCCCCTTCTGCCACCGCAGCCCCGGTGTCCCCAGGGAGGTGGCACTGAGTGTTCCCAGGGAGATGGCACTGGATAAACCCCGTGTCAATCTGTAATTAATTAAGGAAGTTAATTAATGGCCCTATAAAATAAATGTCATAAAATGTGTGGCACGGCGGTGAGGGACAGGTGCCACCACCAGGTGTCACCGTCGAGCAGCGGATCCGGGCTGGCGCTGCTCTGGGGACGTGGGGACACCTGTGACACTGGGGACACCTGTGACACTGGGGACACCTGTGACACCTGTGACACTGGGGACACCTGTGACACTGGGGACACCTGCGACACTGGGGACACTGGGGACACTGGGGACACCTGTGACACCTGTGACACTGGGGACACTGGGATGTCACTGGGATGTCACTGCGATCCAGCAGCAGGTGCCAGACTGGAGCTGGGGTGGGACACGGCTCCGGGGGGTGGCAGCGGCAATGGCCGATCCAAAGTGA